>VYZQ01012448.1:26226-98672 GCA_013400655.1 Mystacornis crossleyi | reverse complement strand
AAAAAACAAACAAAAAAAAGAGATTAATCAACTGGCCTGACATCAGTGTTAGGCAATCCATTAACTTGAGAAAGCTAAAAATGAGGTTCGGTCTGTAAATTATTGAAACAACAATGGCAAAATTATTGACAACCAGTGTAGGTAACAGAAGAAAACCCTTCTGAAATCCAGGTAGATACTGGATTTTATCTTTGATCCAATCCTGAGCTCAGTATATATAAATTTATTCAAGAAGAGATGGATTGATCGTGGTCTCCTATGATCACTGGCTGGCACGTAGCCTCCCTGGTCTGCTTGGCATCTATCCTGGCAAGGGGCCATGAGTCCAGGATTCCTGAATCTCCATCAGCCCCAACAGGTTTAGAGGGTTCTGAGACACCGTGGGCGGCTTATTCCTCAGGATCCACAGCCTGCTCCTACTGAGCAGCTGGCTGCTGGCCAGGACTGGCTTAGAAATCTCTCCGTGACAGCAAAATTGAGTTTCACTGCTCTGAGGGTGTGAATCTGGGGAGGACCTCACAGGGCCAGGCCGGCTCCAGCAGTGAGAGGTGTGGGGGGACACCCTCAAAAGGCCCTTAGGAGCAGCCATCACATTTCATGCAGAGTCGTCTTGTGTTTCACTGAAGGGTGTTACAAAGCAAGGAGCTAGGGAACAAACGCCCAGTGGCCATTTGTTGAACTCGGACTTGCTTTGCCACTGTCTACAGCCCTCTGTGACTGAACATCTCGCATCCTGTCCCCCTAAACTGGTAGTGAAACAAGTTTCTGGGCAGCTGAGTGGCACCAGGGCAAGCAGCTGGCCAGATGAGAAACACGGGAAGAGTTGTGTCACCTGCTTGCCAGCTCTGGAGGTCTCAAACTCCTCTTCTCTGCAGTAATTCTTCAAAGAGGAAAGAACAATCCCAAACTTTTTCCATCGGAAGGAGGTTCTGCAGTACTTAAGGCCTATAAATGCAATGTTTAAGGATGATATGGAAGTGCTTGAACCCAGTGGAGTGGGGGCAGGTAGTGGTGAGCCATGCCTTTTGGCATAATTCATGCGAAAAATCAGCCTACAGGCCAATAGATTTTAAAAGCTAACTTCTTAGCATTTTAAGATGATCTTAAAAAGACTCTATTAATCTATTTTTACACTTTTTAACATCCCTCATCTACACTGAAGAGGCTCTAAACAAATAAACTCGGTTTTATGATGAGGAATAGAAGGAGCCAGCAGATGTTACCCAACAGAAAAACACAGTTTGCCTTCAGTCTTCAGGCAGCAGTTGCAGTTCCATGTGATAGCAGCGCCTTTTCCAGCTCTCACACAGCCTTGGGGGGCTTGGCAATCACACTTTTAGAGCCTGTGTTTTCAGACCTGCTGCACTGGGCTCTTAACGGGCAAGGGCTCGAAAAGGCAGCTGATTAACTGCAGTGCCTGTATTCTTACTTAAGGGAGCTATTAAAATAATTGTTTTCTTTCTGCAAGGACATCTTCAGTAACACTTGTAACAGATGCCCGAGGGAGAAGACAGGCAGTGTTTTTATGAAGACAAGTAATAACAAGTAGGAGTTAGCAATTTCATGAGCGGTGGGATTTACAAAGTCTGAGTCCTGTTGGCTCTTTCCTTTCCTGATTTTCTGATTTTTATTAACAAACCTGAGTCTCCGTTAGTCTCTCAGAGGGGTCACTAATCTGGATTTCTATGTTCTACATGGCCATCAATATTTGTGTCTCTTTTAGAAACTTCGTATTTTTGAGACATTTAAACTTTATCAAATTTGCTTGAAATTAGCCCACACTAGTAAAATCCCTGGCTAAGGGTTGAGGGGCAGAGTAGCAGAACACTCAATCACATGAGTTTTTCCTCAGGAATCCAATGTCTATGATGTGAGCTCTTTTTACTCTAAGGCATTCTATATAGCTGCCAAACTTGTTGCAAAAAAAGTGATGTCACCGGTGTGTTGCCAGGTTACGAGTGTCACATCCTACAGAGAAATACAGTCAGAAGGGTGAGCAGAAGTGAGTCATCCTCGTACCTTGATTAGGGCTTCACTTGGCTTGGGGTTGAGTCTGAAACCCAGACCTCTCCCTCCGAGAGGGTATCTCAGCCACTGGCTCACCGGTGCACAGTAGGACAGCTCATCCTAGAGGAACCCAAGCTGGAGAAGACGTTCTTCAGCAGAGCATGAAGCGTTTTCTAGTTTCCATAGACAGCAGGGGGGAATTTTATTCTCATGCCCCACATCTGAGGTGACTTTAAACTACTCAGATATCCCTTGGGTCACAAGGATGGAAAAGAACTAAAAAATCTAGTCCTTCCTTGACCGCAGGCAGACCCATCAAAGCCACGCTTACAGAAGCTTGCCTGCTCCAGGCCTCCAGTGGTGGCATCTCCTGAACTTCCCAGATGAGAAACATGGGATGCAGTGGAGCTGTGTCCCAGCTAATGTTTTCTTTGAGGCCTAGCCTGTCAAGCCTCTAGTGAAAATGCCCACAAATCACTACTGTGTGAAGCTGGCACAGGGGAGAGTCAGAATTGGTGACTTGTCAGCCAGTTGCCAAAGCTCTCACCCCGCCCAAGCTTTCTGTGCTTCCACCCAAAGGCAAGCAGCAAGTGGATTTTTGTGAAAAAGATGTGGGCAATGAGATTTTAGGCACCTTGAGAGCCAAGCAGGAGAAGAGGAAAGATAAACCAGTACGCTATAAAGGGTTGTTCAGTATAGCTTTCAGCACTTCACACAGCACTTTGGTCATCAACACTTGGACCGCCAGCCCCTCAACTGAAAAAATTATTATTTTGCCTCACTTGTCATTTTATCCTTTATTTGTAGTTACTAGGTTACCATAGTTAATTTTCTTGTTAACAAATTTTAGAGAAATGTTTAAAAAATCCATTTCATGTTTACCTTTTGCTTTTCAAAGAGTTTCATGACCATTAGTTAACTCATGCATACAGCTTTTTAACTCAGTGATTCTGCAGTTACTGTAGCAGCCACTGCAATTCTGTCCAAACATGTATTACTTATAACTTCTGCTGTTTGAGGGGTTTGCTTTTGGTTTGTTTTTTGGGTTTGGTGGGGAGTATTTTTGTTATAAAAACTTAAGAGGTTAGTCTCTACTCCTTGTACAGTTGTGTTTCAGACCCTGAAATTATGCAGATAGGCAAAACCTGGACTCTTAGTTCTCCTAGTTTTCTCAGATATAAGGAGGGGGTCAGTCATGTCTCCGTGTGGTTTACTTGTGCCAAGTTTATTTCCTTTCTTTTCCCCTTCATGTATAAAATTCTGCTTGCTAAGAAGAAAATAAACCACAATAGAGTGAAACTTCCCCTTAGCCCCAAATTCTCAGAGGAGATCTGCAGAGGATAGAGCCTCAGTATAAAACCGGAGCTCTGTTGAGGATCAGGTCATTGGTTTATGAAACAGAAAATGTTTTGTTTAAGACTTTTCACACAAAACATAGCACATTGGGTAAATGAGCATCTCTGCAATGTCATCCTGAGAAAATCTGTCTCTCACATTTCAAGTCCTGCACTAACAATTAAAATGGTTTAATGGCTTCAACCACTCCCAGCAGACTTTGAACTTCTCTGAGGAGCCTCCCTGACAAGCAGCACAAGTTGCCTAGTTATTACAACACCTTCAGTGAAGGTTTGATCCAATTCCCATGAAGACAAAGGAAAATGCCCAGAATAATTCAAAAGGCTGCTCTGCTGATTCAGGCGAGCAGGGGGACCTGCACTGTTGGTGGAATCAACTTGTGTGATTCTCCATTTGAGAGCCAGGTTTACTGAAATGAAAGCATGAAGGAGGAAGAAAAGCAGGACAGTATAGAGGTCTTCCTCTAGGAACAAGTCCTGCAGGATTGCAGCTTGGAGGAGACAGCTGAGCTCAGGTCAGCAGCATCTGGGGAAATGGGCAGCAGAGCATCTGAGCAATACTGGACCAGTGGACGACAGCTAAGTCCCTGAGCACCTGGAATTGAACAGCACTGAGCTAATTAAAACCCAAAATGAAGGACCCATTAAACCTAGCTTTGATCCCTGGAATGACACCGAAACAAAAAAGGATTTTAAGTTCTCGGAAGATAATTAGCTGTTCAAAAAACCCCACCAGCATCGCTGTACCAAACTCACTTTTTTCTTTGATGGGATGACTGACTTGAAGGATAGGACAGAAAGAGCTGATTAATGACAGAGGGTGTGGAAGAGCATATACTTACAAAGCTTGTGGGTGGAGTCAGAAAGCCTGCAAGGACTTGGGTCCTTGGTAAGATCAAAATTCAAAACAGTCTACACAGGTCAGAGGGACATTCCAAAAGTGACAAGATGAGTTTTGGTAGAGACCCAGGGAGGAGTAATCAACATCATCCATTCAAACTGAGAATACCTGAGATGGGGCGGGAAAGGCTCAAAAACGTAAATAAGAGTCAGCAGGGTGGCCCCATTAGGTAGAGACCAAAGTCTGTTTCTAGCTTATCTCATGAATCCCAACACCATGATTAGGAAGATAGCTATGCATTGACACAGCTGCAGTCAAAAACATGGTGCTTAGAGCCACCATGCCAGAGTACTGGTGAATTGCTGCCAGATGTTATACAAGTTGCAAAAATCAAACAATTCGTCCAAAACAAATCCCACAGCCCTGAAGTGCTTACTGTTTTAAGGCTAGATCCTAGTCCTTGCTTATGCCAAGTAATATGTACTCTAATAACTGGAAACACAGGAACTATGAAGTACTGTTAGACAGGAATAAAGCTTGCATAGCCTGGGGTGAGGAGTTTGCTGCCTAAATAAGGGCTTAAAGTACGTAAGATGTTGGAGTGTTCTTCTTACTGTGCGTGAAGTTTTGGCTGAGGTCACATCCACAGCTCCAAACCTTGTTCTAGCCAAATAATATGTGTTTTGGAGAGACTTTTCCAAAGTTTGAAGTGACATGAAGAAAAATAACTGTCACTGTGTTGCGCAAGCTTTTGCATTATGTCAAAGCGCGAGTTCCCCACACTCTGCAGGCTGCTCATTCCTGCTCACCTGGTCTGTTCTCACCACCATGACTCACCACAAAAACAACACAGCACGTATTGGTTGGCTGTAATTTCTATGCAAATATTGTCCTGAGTATTGTGGGTCGTCTGTTTTTCCTGTGATGGATTCTCAGACTTCCCTGTGGTTCAGACATGGCTCCAGCACCCCCTGCTTCAAAAGTAATCTCACTAGGTATCCTGAAATCAGGTTTTAATCCTTCTCCCAAGTGTCCCAAAGCATGCAGTTGATTAATTCCGATTTCACACCATGTATAGCAGTGTCACACACACACATTCTTGCCAGCCAGTAAACGAGCCACATTCTTCCTGTGTTAGTCATGGAGCGTGTCTCCTTCAACCTGTGCACTTGCAGTTATGGGACATGGGGTGCTCCTCCCATGACTCAGGGGATGTTCTTCTCACCTGACACTGCAAGGTGCTGGGCATCCCTATCCTGATGCCTACCAAGTGACATCAGGGAATGCTGGTAACCCACCAGCATGACTCCTTAGAGAGGACAGAAAGAAGATGGGACACTCAGTGGGGACAAACTCAGGGAAATGGTTGGGTGAATGACTCACTTCAGCTGACTAAGGCCCATCCCAAAAGTGCCTGTTGCTGACTGACTGTTTCTCATGCATGCACACATGCAAACTGTGTAAATCAAACAACTTCGGAAAGACAGCTGCTGCTCCTTCTACATAAACTGCTGCTCAGTTTATGTACCGTATTGCCACCTCAACCTGGATGAGAACTCACTCCACACTTAGGATAGGGCTGACGGTGTGGTGTTCCACGGGCTGGTGCCTTGGGCTGCAGAGTGTCAGGTACCTACTTTGGATGTGCCAATTCCCTTGGTTTGCCTGATATCCAGCATGCCTTGGCAAAGTCCCGAGGCTGCCCACACACAGTTCACCTCTCAGACCATTAGATTTGCCAGGTATGACTTACCCAAACTAAGCGAGCAGTTGTTGTTACCTGCACTGTCACCTCCATGCTGCACGGGGATGGGGAGACTGATTTTCACCAAACCAAGTCATCACTCCTACTATATATTTTTTTTCACCTGCAGCTTTTTACATTGCATTTCACTGCTTGCCATTGTTACTTGTACTAGCATAGGACAGTAGGGTTTTAGAAAGGCAGGTTAAAAGAGAACCAACAGTGGTCTCCATGTATTTAAGAGAACTTCAGTACAGTAATTATGCATCATAGAGTTTGCAGGTTTCTAGCGGCTGCTGGCCCAGCTCCGCAAGGGCTTTGGATCTGAGCCTGCCGTTTGCTTGCTGTGCATGAGGATCTGCCATCTGCACTGCCCTCATTGAATCCAGCCCTCTCTAGTGTGATTATGACTATCTGGAGAGCGGGGGATTGCCCAGTGTGAGAAAGGCTATCAGCACGCGGCCATCGCAGGGGCTGTTTGAGCCAGGCAGCCATGCACAGTAACAGTTGGCAAGGACACTTAATTGCATTCACATCAATCAATCTTGACCCCATCTGGTTCTGAAAGAGCTGATTCTTCCAAAGACAAACACTGGAGGCTTCTCGCCACCTTTGCAACTGGTTGAAAAGAAATGGGGAAGGAGTTTTGCTGTCTGTATTCTCTCCCTCTCAATACCTTTAGATAAGGCGACACAAACTTGCAGATTCCCTTTGGATTTAAGCTAGTCATTGTTTAAGGCACAATGATAGCTCTGTATCACAAGAACAAGTCATGAAAGAAACATTGTTAGAGAAGAAATCCTTCGACTCAGGGCGGCACTGTGTTTTGTCCTTCATTAAGGTCTGAATTTCATTTGGGTTTGCTGGGCAGAGGCTGTGGCACGGACAATATTGGGTGCACTGCCCAGCAAAAACAGTCCACCAACTCACTGCAGGATCGTGGATACGAGACAAATTCTCCGCAGTGTTTGCAAGTCCTTCAGCAGTGGCAGGGACATTCTTCCCCTTGGATTTCAGGATGGGTTAGAGATTCCCAGGAGATCAGGGCAAGCGCGGTCCATGAAAACAAGAAGGCAAGACAAGAATTGCTGTTAGCATAAAGCAAATAGGGAAAAAACACACATAAACCCCCCCCCCCCAAAACCAAAAAACAAACCACCAACAAAAACAACTCACCCAATGAGAAAACAATAAAAAATATCTGGTTGTATAAAGGTCAAGATAGGTCTCTTTCACATGATTCAGGAATTTCACAGTGCTTCCTCTAACTCACATTTTTAAATCAAAATGTTCAAAAAGATTGCATCAAATAGTTTCAAATTCCAGAGCTGAAACACGCAATAAGAAGTCAACTATAATCTTGATTTTTAAATGTTAAATTAAGCTTAAAAAAAATAGAAAATTGGAATAGTCCAACAAAAATTCCTTGATTAGCATAGCCACTTGCTAAAAGTTTTGGACATTTGTGATGTCAAAAAAATTGTTCTAAGCTCATTGTTATAAACAAATGAAAACAAACCCCAAACATTTCAGGATTTTTTTTTCCTTCAAAGAGGCTTGAAAAACCTGTAATAATTGACTGATTTATGCTGTTAAAGGAACCAGCTGTAAGGGGCTTCACTCATTATAGTGTGTCACTTTGTATGGAAAGATATTTAATGCTCATATATTTTAATCTCTGGACAAAGCACAGAGGATAAGATATCCAGCACTCTGCATATTGTCTTCCCAGTTGTCTGTGACTTCATTTTACAGCTCCTTGACTCATATGATGTCACCACAAGAGACTTATAATTAGGCCCGTTTAATATCGAGGAACAAATTATCCAGGAGAAACCATTTTCTTTGCTTACCACCTTCTGTGCCACCAACTCACCTTTTTCTTGGCATCCACCCCTGATCCTTAGAGCTGTTTATGACCTGGAGCTAGCAGTGGCAGAGGAGCAGCAGCAAAGCCTGAGCTGGATCAGGAAGCAGAGGATGGCACAAGGGCTTCTCTGGGCACCCCAGCATGCTCGCACTTTTATCTACTCTTCACAGCTTTGCTCATAAGGCTCTGCCAGCTCACTGCTGTAGGGTTTTTGCTCTCCCTGACAAACAAGAGACTCCTTCCTATGCCTCTGAAGTATTAAAGCTGTATTAAGATTCAAATTCAGTGCTTGGATTGCTGAGATGGAGGAGAGTTCCTTATGCCTGGATGCAAGAGGAGAGAATCCATTACTCCCAACCCTGGCCTGGCTGTTAAGAGTAATAAAACTAATAACATTAAACTCTTGAAATGTATTCAATTTCAGCAGAAAATTTTGAGTGATGTTTCCCGTGAAAATATGCCCATGACAGTGGTGCAGCCCAAGGGCAGGGGTCCAGAGAAGCTGCAGAATCGCCATCCTTGGAGATACCTGAAACACAGCTCTATGTGGTCCCAAGTAACTTTGACCAGCAGGTCAGACTATATGATCTCCCTTTTCAACCTAAATTATTCTGCACCTTTGTAGAAGCTGGTGGTCTTGGACTTGTTGCCATGATAAATAGGAGCTGGGGAAGGATTTGGTAGGCTGCAGAGAGCACAGCTATTGAGAGAGAGAGAGAGAGAAAAGGGAATAGAGGAGGAGCTGTATGACATTGGTAGTTTCATATCTGTGCTTTGCAGATCTGTGGGGTCAACCATCCCATTTAAAAATATAAAGTAGCTTACAGCTGTACAGTTTGGGGTGTTTTTGATATTTAAAGAAGATATGTGATCAAAGCTGGATCAAAAAAAAAAAAAAAAAAACAAGCAAAAAATCCTACTCCATCTGCTCTCAAATAATTAAGATTTGTTTCTGATTCTGCAGGAATGGATATAGTGGTTTGTTAATACTGTAAGAGTAAAATCCACAAGTCCTGAACCAAAGTCCCATTGAAATGGTCCAGCAGAGAGACTTCCTAGTCAAGGGAGTCACCTTCTCTGGGAGGAGAGGCACCTTCTCCAGGAAATGAGAAACAAGGCAGCTTTCAACCAGCAACATCAGAGAGCTTTTATTCTGCTCTCACTCTGGATGTTATATGGGGTTAATTTTAAGAGAGAAAAAAACCCTGCAGAGCTTCCTTAGCCAAATAGGGGGAAGTTTGATGGCTTCAGAACAATGGAAGCAAAGAGAACTCAAGGGAATTATTCATCTTGTAAATGGAATTTGATTTTCTAATGCAAAGAGCAGGCTTTAATTACAGCAAATTGAAACAATAGAACATTTCCTTACTAAAAAATTGGAGGGCTTTTTGTTGCTGTGATTACTATGTGAAGGGAATGTTTGTGCTTAGAAGTCCTAGCAATTATAGGAAGGTTTAACTGCAGCCAACTATATTGTAAAAGTTACCATAATTGACAACGGGAATGTTTTCCCGTAACTTACTTCTCTTAAGGACCAAACACAACTACCATGATGTGTGATGTACTGCATTGGGACAGAAAGACACGGATACCTCTGCATCAGGAAAGAAATGCTTTCTTCCTTGGAGAGCATGGCCCAGAAGAGAAGCAACACAAAAGGATCTCCCTCTGCCACAGTAAATGGGATTTCCCATCCCTCGGAACAAAGATATCAAACACTTAAGTCACGCTATAGTTCTGCCCAGTACTGGGTGTTAGCATTTAAAATAAATAATTTTGATTATTTTATTGTGTTTATTATTACTAGTTGCATTAATAGGATAGTCCAGGGCTCAGTGCCCATGATGTGATATAACACTCTGGTACGTGTTCAGGTTTAAAATGTCCACAGTTTATTCCATAGCCACACTCCCATCGTGTGCTGGGGCCACATGGACTGGTTCCTGGCATTACTTTTGGAAAAAGAGGTTCCAAAACTTGAGGAAACTGAAGGAAAAGAAGAAGCTCCCATACTACTGTGAGACTTTCTGAGTATGACAAAAATGCTTGCTGTGTTTCTTAGAGGCTGCAGTCACATTAGTGCTTAATTACATTAACATTTAATGCTTAAAAATGTCAGGAAAGGACTAGGGGGAGGAAAAATAGATCAGAACTCAGAGACAGAGACAGATGAGATGCACGCAAGTTTAAATGCTGGATTTGGATTCCCAAGGAAGAACCATTACCATTATTTTTGCCTAGTTCCAAACTGTAAACAGATTAAACTTAGTGTTTAATCTTAAGATGCCCCCACCTCCAGCTTGCTAAGCTAGTTGAAGCCAATCAAATTGAACTACCACTTCAAATTAATTTTTTTCCCTGAAATGTTGTTTCATAATGAAAATTGTGATGGGGATAAAACAGATCATGCTCTTCTGAGGTCTCAGCGCTATCAGCCACGCTCCGTTTAACCTTAGCAGTCGCCCGAGCAGGAACTTCAATCTTTTTGCAGGGAGCAGATGCACTCAGAGCTGACTTGGCAACTGATGCTGTGCCTGCATAACAAGGAGTGAGTCTAGAGAGCTGCTGCTCATGTTCAGCACCTTATTTCTTGAGCCATGTAGCTCAGAACCTGGCACTTTTGGGAGACTGGTGACCTATCAGACCGAGAGGAGACTAGACATGCAGTCAGTGCATCCAGCTGAGATAGTACAGAAACTGTATATGGGGACAGTCCCTGCTAATGGAAGAAGTTCTATGCTGTCATTCTTTCAGTCATGAGACTTCTCCTATCAGCAGCTGTCCAGAAGGCTGATCCTGGTTATCTATTTCGTAAAAGCCAGATGGAGCATTTTTCAAGCTCATATTGAGGAATAGCTTGGGATTTTTTGTTGTTGTTGTTTCTTTTTTAAAATTATTATCCCCTCAAATATTAGTAAGGATTCCTACAAAATATAAGTTTTGCAGTCCTAGAAAGTCCAGTAAAAGCCTGTGCTTTTGTGTTATTTGATGAATGATACTCCAGTGGGATCACATTCCCAAGACCTTGGGGTTTTGCAGCAAAGTGAAATTACACATTAGAAGAGAATGCTCATAAAATATGTTCATTTTAAATGAAGACATTAAAAAACCACTCAGAGCTTTGTCTTCTCACTTCTGTGCCCAGCCTACTGCTGCTGTAATGATCCCAAGGCTGGGAACCTTGGAGAAGAGAGATGCCTCAGTGTCTCTCTGTTAGCGAGATTTCAGGGTTTTGATCTCTTCATTTAAGAAATTATTTTACAGTAATGGGTAGTAATGGAAGTAAAGTGCCTGAAAGATTTGAGCATAAATGTTTTTGAGTGGGGCCAAGGACTGTGTGGCTCGTGAGTCTTCTCACCACACATAAGACCCTAAGAAGGTTCTCTCTCAGACTGTGGCAAGCAGGGCAGTGGCCAGAGGGCTGAGGCAGATAAAGCAAGGGATCATGAATCTCTGAGCACAGCCAGAGGGGCTAGTGGAGCACCACACAGAGCATTTCATCTCTCCTCTCTTCTAACAGCAAGGTTCAGACATACTGTGTGGGCCTCCTGTGTTTCTGAGATAGGACATGCAGGGAGAAATGCTTTGGGAACTACCAGTGGAGCTGTTTTCCTGGAGATTTCTGATGATCCCAAGCCTCATAACAGCTCAGAGGCACTCGCTCTGTGTGATCCAAAAGGAGTAGGTCTGAGAAATGAAAAACTAACCATGCGGGATTGGAGGTCATTTGCTGAGGACCTTTCCCCAATCTTTCTAATCTAAATGCTTTAGGAACATCACAGAAATCTTTCCTCATAGCACTTTTGTTACAATGGAAGTGCCACTAAGCTCCTTCTACAACTGAAAAGCTAGGAAATAAAATGCCTGAAGTCACAGAGCTTGATGTGTCCCAGGCTTTCCCCTTGCCTCTGGAACATATGCGACATACGGACAATCCTGTAAAGTCAAGCTGGGGAAGATAACTGGGGAAGAAAACTGGGACAGCAATTTGTTTTGAGAAACACCATTCAGGCACTGCATTTATCCTGCATGAGTCAAAGCAATATTTTCTTCCTTCAATACCCTCTCCTGCCAGCTGACCAATTTTTCAGGACAATATCCATAGAAAGAAATTTCTGCATGCACGTGAAAATTAAACGTCACTGTACTGTAATGGCTTGTGGCATGGACATATATTGCATTCAAATCCTTGCTCATAGTGTTTTTATTTCTGCACTGTGAAATCTTGGCCACCTGACTCTCAGGTTAATATATTAACAAGATGAAATTATATACCATAAGACTTCTTAGACAAAAAGCTTAGCTATGCAACGGCTTCTTATTATCTCTTTTATCCTTTGCTATGTCAGAATGAATTGCGGCATCCAACTTTAGCTAAACCCCCTATTCAATACTTAATGCTCAAGAGATAGGATAACATTTATTTTATTTTGGAGTTTAACTTTAGATTAGGTGACATGCAACAGAATGGAGCACAGATGCCGCAAAATGGTTTCCCGCAGTGTGACAAATTACAGAGTACAAAGGAGTAATGCAGAGGCAATTAAAGATGGAATATACCCCCGGAAGCTGGCATGCTACAACCCCATGACTAAGTAGCCAAGCTGAGTCTTCAGCTATGTTTGTGCAGTTCTCTGCTCACATCTAACCATACTGCAGGGTCTGAAGGGAAGAAGTCCAAACAAGGAGAACTTTGGTCTAAGTCTATGGCAGTGGTTATTTTTCTGTACAAAAAAAAAGGGTCACCCTACACACCACCCTCTCCTTCCTGTGCCATTATTCACTAAGTCATTCAATGTCCATGCAGTGCAGCTGAGTAAGCTGGAAGACCTTGTCTGTGCTGAGACCTCCCTCTCCATGCAATAAAACTTCCAAGCAGCTGCACATCTTGCAGTGTGTGCATAACCCCACTGGCTTTACTGGCCTTATGGTCCCGAGTGCATGCGTGTGTTTCTTTGGCTCGAAGGGGGTCCCTTCAGATGTCCCATTCGCCTGGCTTCTAAGAGGCTACTTGACCTCAGCAGCATGACCTACAGAGTTACAGGAGCTGGGATTGTCAGCAGGGTCCTTTAAGCCAAGCAATGCACGCAGCAGTTGGCCCTGTCCTCTGGAAAAGATGTTGCAGCTACAAAAGGCAGTGGGAGCAGGGGACGGGTGGATTGAAATAAATAAATTGAAACTTTAAAATTGCCATGATAATAGAGAAGGAAAAATTTTATACCTCCTATCTTAGACTGCAGGGTGGAAAAGGCATTTGGCAAAGTCCATTTCAAAAACATGCTAAGACAAAGAGCTAAGATGGGCCTAATTTTGAGTTTCATATCTGTTACTAAGGCGTTGTATAGTCTTAACTAAGTTATCACACCAAGGCACTGAAATTAGTCACACAATAGAACACTATAATTCACACTGCCAAAGCTATTTTTATTCACTTGGAGCTGTTTTTACAGACTGACATAATTGGACAACAGGTATGACAAGCCTTTACTGTGATCTTATCTTCACTGAGCCAGAGGTCTTGTTGTAGGAGAGGTTGAAACACAGGGTTCTGACAAACAAGACAACATAGAGGAAGCCTACCTCACCCATGGAAATCATGGGACCACATTTTTCTTTCTCTGAAGCTAACACCAGTGCCATTGGAGCTACCTTATTGTAAGGCAAGAACAGTAGCAATGTTTCATACTGGACATGTCCTGAAAACCAGTTATAAACAAAAGATATGAGCTACAGGGAAGAAGAAAGAGAAGAAAAAAAGAAGAGAAAAAAAGACATATTTTTAATCTAAATATTCACCTTTCTGCAAGTTCTTGCCTGTGGCAGCTGGCTTTTGTTTCCACATTCACCTTCAAAGTCCACCTGCAGACCTAACCCTACACAGCCACACACCTTCAGAGCACATGTCATGTCAGCACAGTGGGATTCATTCATTCCTTTACCTTACCACATGTATGAGGCTGCCCAGAGAAGCTGTGGATGCCCCAACCCTGGCACTGCTCAAGGCCGGGCTGGATGGGGCATTGAGCAACCTGGTCTAGTGAAAGGTGTCCCTGCCCATAGCAGGGGGGTGGAAATAGATAGTCTTTAAGGTCGCTTCTAACCCAAACCATTCTGTGATTCTGTGTTAGCCCCCACAGCTCATCTTTACTGAGCCAAGCAATACCCCAAAAGAGCCCGAATTTGTCTGTGCTTCGTCGTTGTTAGTATGCTTTAAAAGTAACTTTTTCATGGTGCTTCCCAACTTGCAGACAGACTGACTTCTTGTATTGGCCTCATCATGGGAATCATTAAGACTTAGCCTGATTTAACTCAATGAGAAATTCTAGCAGAGAAATCAAACTAGAGCTCTGCAGCCACACAAGACTACAAACTCTGCTGCTTGGCACAATAAACTGTGCCTCAGCAAAGCAGCACCTACATGGGCATAAAGTAACCAAAATGAAAAAAAAAATTTATTTCTTCCTGATTTCAGCCTGGTATGAAAAAGCAGAAAAGGAAGCCTTCGCAAACCATTCCCAGCTTTTCTCTGAGAGACTCTGCCCAAAGGCAGCTGGCAGCTGAGGCTTAAAACCCACATTGATTAGAGCTAACCTGTACTGAGTTAGAAAACCTGGTGCTTAAAAAAGGCAGCAAGTAGCTGCATCCCATGTCATTAGGAGATGTTTTCCCCATAGAGCACTAATGAGCTGGCACAGCTTTGGATTTCAGTGTGAGCTCCTCATCTTCCTGAGATTGCCTGACACACTTCCCCAGGCAGAGGCTACTTCTTTGTCATCCTTCCTGCGGTGTTTAGCCCTGGCTAGGAATAACACAGGCTGCTATAACATGAATACGGAAAGAAAAAAAAAAAAAAATCCTTGCACTGCTGACACCGGGAGAGCTCACTGCCTTGTGGCAAACAAGGCGATAATAATTCTACCAGGCCTGATGGGGATCACCGAAATGTCAAGGCTGATAGCTGCCCTTTCCCTTCTGACATGATCATTAGCCCCTGGGAAGGAAATAAATTACTGAGCCACTTAACACCTCATTAGGAGTTAAAACTATATATTCAGCATCTCCAAGTCAACTTTCTAAGCAGCTTGGGTGTTTAACAGCAAGCTGTGAAGTTAGCTCTGGTAGTATACAGCACTGTTTCCTTAAGGGAAACTTTTCCTTTAAATTTCTTCAAATCCCAGGCAAATAATTTTTTCCATTCTCCCTGCTTAGCTGTACTGATTTGGGATGTACAGTCTGTCTGTATTTATAAATAACCCACTTTGTTTACCAATTATTTTAAGTATTCTCAGGAAAGGGAAGGAAGAAAACTCTAGGAATATTGCAATTGCTTGTCTGCCCTCATTAGCCCAGTAATTATTGCACTGTAATTCAATTATTTCTTGTACTCAGTTCCAGATAAGAAGACTGCAGAGGCAATAATAGCTTAAGAAGTTTCCTCTTCTCTTTTTTCTTTTTGCTTTGTTCTCCAAGGTTGTTCTTCCCTGCATCTGCATCATTCCTCTCTCCTCGTTATGGTATACAGGGGGCTTGCTGCTGTGCATTGAATCAGAGCTAAAAATAATTATCTACCTTTCTTTTTTGTAGCTTTAGATTGTTTTTAAACCCAGATCAGTTGGCATGTACATGGTGCATACACTCCGAAAGTTAAATAGGTTTTATCCTATTTTATCCAAGTTAATAGAATCTGCAAACATGTTGTGACCTATTACTGGAAACTACAATGCTTTAATGCCCAAATCTGTGAAGACTCAAGACTGTGTCAAAGCAAATGCTTTGAACTATAAACCAACTTTTGATGCTCTTTGCTGTAGCAATGGAAGCAGGAGGCACAAATGCAGGTCCCATGTATGGTACCCTTCCTACCCGAAGTATGAATGGTGCAAAATGGTCATGCAAGGCTGGAGTTTCTACATGGGACCAGGTTCCTTCGCCTGGGGCAAAAATTAACTGTCAGTCTGGGCTGCTCTGTGGAGGTGCAGGGTTTTTGGCTGAACATCACCTGTCATCTTTGTGGGTTTGTTGTGACCAGAGGTGCAACCACAGTGGCACCTCTGAGGGTGAGGCCACAGGGCTCTTCCTCACTGTGGCTTCACTGCGGTGTCTCATCCGTCCTCTTCTGTAACGCTAAGGCTTTGGCTTGGTTATGAAAACACAGTTGTTATCCACCACAGGGTGTTTTCTGTCACCCACAGCATTCCCTGACTCAAGAGGATGCCATTTGTTCTCCATTCAACTTCACATGCAAGTTGGATGATATCCAAACACTGTCACCCAGTCCATTTGCTAAGGGGGTCTTCTTTTGCTGACAGATCCAAGAACAGATCTGAGTTGTTGAAGAAAAGTGACTCTATCCTGCTACTAGAAAGGGGGGTGGGACGTGGTGTTTAAATACAGCTCCTCCTTTTTTTATAAAGCAAGCCTGAGACTTAACTTGGTTGATGCAGTTTCCTCAGTCAGTGTATGCTGGATCAAACTGATTTAGAATTGTATTTAGCCCAGCTGTAAAGCAAAAATGATTAATCCTTCCACTGCTTGACCCAGAACTGCATTTCAGAGCTTAAGAGCTTTCCTTTCTTGAGGAAGAGCTGTATAGTCCTCCTTCTGACACATGCACTCCCACATAGCGCGTCAGAGGAACACTGTGGAACTGCCTCACCAGAATCCTGCTTTCTAAACCAATTGTCAGCCACCATCCTTCCTCTGCTTGGCGTCCAAGTCTGTTTGGCAAGCTCCAGTGACATTTGTGCATGCCTGATCCCACCACAACAGCCAGGTACTGAGATTGGACCTGTGAAGGGCCATGCACCAGAGCAGATGGAGCATCATGGTCCACAGATCAGCTCTAAAATGGGGAAAATAGCTCTGGTTTCACCCAGACGAGCTGCATGCAATGTCCGTGCCTTTATGTTTTTCATAAGCGTGCCCCTTCTCAGAGAAGCCAAGATGTTTTGGGACTGGCACTGGAAGGGGGAACTTCCTACCTGATCCCACTGATGTCCCTCAGGTGAGAACAACGTGCATTTGGGTGGCCCTTTAGGGCTTTTTAATTGGCCAAATGTCTACTGCCTTACCTCTTGTGAACACTCCAGATCCAAATGGATGGAGGAAGAAGTAAAAGATGAAGAAAAACGTTTTAAAAATTTGTCAGAAAGAAGCCTGGGAGAAATCTCCAGCTCCCAAGAGTGATTAAGAACTGGTTTATAACAACCAGTTAGCCTCCCTCTCCCTAGAGGCTTTTCTGAGGGATTATTTTTGACTCCCATCACAGTTATGAATGGATAACCCACGTCCTCGCAAGCAGCATTACCTGCCCCAGCAACAGGGCATGGGGGAAGCATAACCCAGAAGAGGAAGAAGGGGTGGTGGATTCTGCTGAGCTTGGTTTAAACAGGCTGAATCACCAGGAGGGATGACCAAAAGCATATGGAAATACCTCTTTCAGAGAGTTTTTGGAAACTACCAAGGTCCTCTGAGACAGCCTCAGGCCTAACTCTGTATCTGAATCCAGCGTCAAGGTCTGTTTCAGCCAGTGCACATCTTTGGGTGCAAAGTGAAGTTCATGTTTTCATGTTTTTTTCTTAAGGGAAGCACAGGACCATTTTAGCATACTAATAAATGTCCTTTGACACTGTGTTTCCAGAAGGATTTAACACCCAGCATCAGGGATAGGAATGGCTTATCTTGCAAAGGAACAAGAGGGACAGGCGCCTCCTGCTGCCCTTGGTACAAGGGGGTGTCAGTGCCTTCAGTCCTGCCTTGGCAACAGTGAAGGAAATTATTCTTCATGTTCTGAAACCGCAAACATTGACTTACTTTGCAGAATTTCCTTCATGCTTGGCAGCAAGCAGCAAGGCCCGGCGTGAAGAAGAGACACTAGCTCCGATGGCAGCAACCTGAGCCTTTGAAGTTGTAAGAGCTGCTTTTCCCAGAAAGTCACTGGTGACTTTCTAAATGCCCTTGGCATGCAGCGCTGTGTCAACCATTCAGACCCAGCTGACTGGTTTGTTACAGTGATGCATTTTCCAGATTTACTGCAAGGAAATGGGAGAAGTCCGACACCATGTTCTTCCCAGAGGGGGGATGGCCAAACAGGACTCCTGCTGATTTTCCTGGGCATGGACTGTCTCCATTTAATACACCCCCAGCTCTCTTGTCAATCCTGCAAGCGTGTCTGCAGCATTTGCAATACAGCCAACAAACCTGTAGAGCAGCAGGAGTATCCTGTAGGGATGGGTGAATTTCTCTGACCGCGTTTCAGATCTCCTCAGGTATTATGGATTGGAAAGTTTGTCTTAGATTCATGCATTTCTAGGTGTGGAATAAAAAAAAAGGTAAACAGGAAGAAAATAACGTAGGGGGGATATGGTAGTCAGCCTACAAAGCCAACAATATAAAATATATTATGAAATTAGAAGGTGAGAGGGGAAAGAGAAACAGTCTAATAAGCCCCTGGCAGCCTGTACCTTGTAGAAAATATATTGGCTCCCAGAAGGAAGAGGGAAGATTACTTCATCTCTGGATCATCATCTGTTCCCTAGCTAGAGCACGCTTTCAATCTAGATTAATGGACCACCCTAGAAACCCTAATGTAACATTTTGAAAAGTAGGTAGATTTGCAAACCTCTTCAAAAAGCATACTGAGCAGTTTTTAAAGCTCTGTGTTCCTCAGTATCTACTTTTGGTACCAGAATTCTGGGAAACCGCAGCAAATGACACCATGCTGTCACCATGGAAGACTCGCTCCTTTTTTCCTTTTTATTAAGGTTTTTTTAGAGTCCTCTTGAGACTATTGCTCACCAATATCTGCAGTCCTGGGCCAGCTCGCTTCCTCAAGGTGTGCTGACCCATGGCAGTGCTGGCTGCCTACCTGCTCTAAAGTCACATGTACCTTCTGGGCAGCTCTTCACCCCGACCAGGGAATGCAAAACTCAGGCAGGTAGGTTTTTCAGGTAGAAAACTGAGTTGTGGGGAAGTGAAACATTTTGCTTAAAGATATTCAGTTGGTCAGGGACAGAAGTGGATGTTGAATCCCAGGCTTTTCAAGACCAGGTCAGTGTTTTCTGCTCCTAAATGGAAATTGCTTCAGGAGAGCCAGCTGTACTTATCCCTCTTTTTGGGACCCTTCTGTGGCACAGCCTTTCCCATCTCACACCAATTCTAGGACCACACGGGCCTCACAGGGATGGAGAGGGACCTCAGACCTGCTTCTTTCTCCCAAATTCACAATCTAGCCTCCAGTGAGTCCCTGGCACAAAACCCTGATCATCCATCAAAAAAAAGAAAAATGCTGTTTTACATTCCTGGATAGCAGGAAAGGAGCATGCAGCCCAAGTCACTGGTATGGTACAGCACCAGCCCAGGAGGCAGCCAGCTCCTATCTGGGGAGGTGCTCTGCAGACACAGAGGGATGTGCTGCCCAGGATTGCATGGGGGCTTTTGGCAAGGCTATGATGATGGGCTTGCCAAAGTGATTTCCCAAAGCTCCTCCTCTGAGGAGTGAGCTGAGAAAAAAACTCTCATTCTGTTCAAAGACATCCATTAAATTTCCATTTAAAAATGTCGTTGGATGTAATTCAGCATTAACTGTAAACATGGATTTCTGACTACGTGAATGTTTTATTATTTCAATTAGTCATCTGTATTTTTAGAAACATAGGGCATAAAAGATTGAAGTAATTTTGCTTCAGTTCTTCCATGCACCAGAGATCTTTTTCTCCAAAATACATTTTGTTAGAGCCTTGTGTTTCTGATGAAAGAAACTGGAGTGAAGTTAAAAGGGAGATCTGCTCTCTAACTCTTGCCTGAAATATGGGTCTACCTGGGCAGATGGCAGTGTATAAAGTTTCATTTAGGCAGGTAGGAAATTCTTCTCTCCAGGTCTCTTCCCAGCACTGACTGTCCTAAATTCCTCCCTTATCACACAGTTCTTTTCCCCAGGGCTTTCCCTTCCTAGATAAAAGCATACCTTTTAATTTTAAGCCACACAACATTTGTGCTCCACTATATTTAAAGTCCTACTTGCTTTTCTAATCACCCGTGGTCCTCTGATGGCTAAATCTTACAGATGCCTATATCCTCATGTATGCCCATGGGCTCCTGATGGTGCGTCAACCCCAAGGATCAAATACTCTAGTACTCAAATACAATTTATCGTGGTATAAAAAATTATCATTTAGAGAGTGTTATAAAATTTGGTGCTTTTTTGCCATTGGTGATCTGCTCAGTGGGATTTTTTAATTCCTTTACGCCTCCATCCCAGAGCCATTCCTCTGTAACTAGAGTTTGGTAACGTGTGGCTGTACGTTTTCAGTACATCCTGCTAATTTCCAGCTGATCTCTGTCTTGTAAATGAAATTTTGGAGCTTCTGTAATTCCCACCGTAGCTGTTCAAAAGCACGGTGCCACCACAGGCAGGCTGGAACCCATTAGGCCAGGTTTTTTTCCCATAGAGTAATATTTCTCACAGCTGCTGGGGGAGCACACATACTCTGACTTCTAAATATGGAGAGCTGGGTATCTTCCACCTCACTCCCATTTTTCCACAGCTTGTTTTATATCTTCCAGACATGCATTCTTCTTTGAGATTTACATGAGTTTCTGAACGCAGAGAAAAGAAAGACCCAGGAGGTCTGTGATGGAAAGTCACCACTTCTTAAGCTCAGCACGTGCAAGGTAAAGGAAGACTCAAACTATTGCCAGTTATTCCCCTGGAGTGCTCCTATTCTTTTTGTTTGGCACTGGTAGCCCAATGAAAGTGGCTGAAAGGGAAAATGTTTAACATAGCAACAAAAGGAAATAAATCTTTGCAGGCTTTGCCCAACTTTGCAGATTGTCTCCTTTTTGAAACTCTTCACAGCTTACACTGTTTTAAAGAGAACCTGATCTACAAACTGTGGAATCACAGCCTGTAGACCTTAACCTCGGGCTGCAGCATGAGGGCATGAAAGATGGCCCAGAGATATGCATAGCTGAAGATTTCCAACCATGCATTTCTCCCTTCTGCAACTCCAAGAACCAAACTCAGAAATGTGCCAGAAGGTGGAAACCTCTATAGAACTGATGTCCTTACAGCCCTTTTTTTCTATGAAGCCACATCAAGTGACCTCTCAAGGCAGATACTGGTCCCTTTGTACTACTCCAGCAGCCAGACAAGAAAGGGGAAAGTAACTTAGTCACTGATGTCAACACTGTTGAACAGATGCTGTGGGACCAACCTCACAGCCCTGGGTACATATTTCAACTCTCTCCCTGCTCTCCCATGCACATTTTTTGTAGTCATAAGAGATACGGGACAAGAAAGCTACTCTGATTTTTTTTTTTTAATTTTAATATCTTCAGTACTTCCCCATGTATCCATGAACTAGATTTTAAAAATTCCCTTGCATCTGACAGAAACTACACAAAAAATATTCCAGTGCTTAAGGAGATGCCTGAATGCTGCTTTCACATCAGAACTAAAAAGTATCTGCTGGCTTCACTGCGCTGAAGTTTACTCCCCTAATTGGTGCCCAATGTCTAGTTTCAAGCCATTGAGGTTAGCTGGTCAAAGTCATGGGGTCAGTTCTTACAGACTCTGTCACTCCAGCACACTGAACCTCTGCCAGGAAAGGTCAGTTTGATAACAGGTTTTCTCCACACTGTCCCTCTTTTCATCATAGGTTTTCTGGTGGCCCGAAATATTTGTGTGTCAGCTTTGAATTAAAAAAAAAAAACCAACAACCCACCACAAGAAAATCACTCACACCAAAAAAACAAAACTGAGGGGCAGCCTTAGGGAAGAATTACACCAAGGGCTCAGCTCTCTGAGTAACTTTTGCCACGTCTATTAAATATGCTTAATTGTAAAGATAAACATTTTAGTCTTATTACTGTGAAAGAACACTTACTCCATGTGTTTTAGAACAGCCCATGGTTTATGGGCTACCCTGTTTGGGCTGATGGAGTGATCCTTCTCCCCAAACATTTTACTCCTTTGAAACAGGGACCTTTCTAAATTACTGGACACTAAGTTAAAGGACCAAGCCTGTGACATGGCAAACTGCTGCTCTTATGAGGCTGAAAACTCAAAACTTTTTTTCTCAAAATCTGTCCACTGGAATATTTTGGTGTATGCTGGATGTGTCCCATGCCCAGAGCCGCCGTGTACTACATGGGATCCTGGCATGAGGCTCAGGAGGGGGCAGTAAGCCTTGCAACATTTGGCCCGAGGTTGTGTTCTCCAGATGCGTGTCATAGTCCTTTTTGTGCCTGTGGGACTGTCCGTATTCTTACCTTTCTTTCAGTGTCCCAGAAAGCTGCACAATGGAAGTAAGAAGAATCTAGCTGCTTTGTTGGCCCCACTAAAACCATCCGGAGGACCTTGACCAAAATTCATTGCCTTGCCCTGCCGGTAAGGAGAAAGTATCAGGGAAAACACCTGTTCCCAATTCCTACATCTGCTCCATGACCTTAGCAAAGGCATTTCACCTTTTCCTGCCTCTGTGTCCACATCTCTGAAGATAAATTGTGAAGCAACACATGGCATATGAACGTGGAGAGGTGTAGGAAACTGAAATATCCCATCAGGGAAGCACTAGTGATATCAATCAGCAGATGAAGGCTGAAAAAGAACTGACTGTCTCTGCAGGACTGCAATATTTTGCAATTCTGCTATGTCATTTTTCTTCTCCTTTCCCTGCATTTTCTCTCCCAGGCAGTTGCACTTCTCTAAGGGAAGTTTGCAGCCCTCCCCTCTCCTCCCCTTTCCCAGAGAGAAATTACACATCTCCTGCGGCAGCCCAGAGCTGCAACAGGCAGGACGCTCATATTTCACTCTGTGCCTGTGTGACCTTTAAAAATATAACCTGCCAGTGATAGGAAAAAGGTAAAGGAGGAATGCGTTCAGCTTGAAGCACAGGTTTTCACAGCAGCACAGCCTTGTGGGGCACACAGGGTGGTGACCAAGCATGGAAGGGCTACCAAGACACGCGATAAGAACAGCTGTGCCGTGTGCCCAGAGCTGGAGAGGCACCCTGGCACAGGCCCTGCGGGTGCAGAGTGAAGCACCCTCGCTGCATTCCCCATCGTGCAGCTCGCTGGCCAGATCTGCCGTGACTGACAGCCCCGTTATAAAACAGGATCAGCAACGGGTGGGGTGGCATTAGGCAGAAATTACTGAGCGGGAAGAGGGAACATTCAATCATGTACTAAAGTGGAACCAGCCTGGGGACCGAGATTTACAGTTAATAATGGCATGTACTATTAATCCCCTCGTTGCACGGGAGAGGTTTTGGCAGAGAAATCCACCATGTTGCAGGATTTTCATCCAATGACTTCTGTTTTCAGTGAAGAAGTGGATAAAAGCAGTGGATAAAAATAGGAAGGAGGTGTAAGAGATAATTAGCACTGTTAACTTCAGCTAAAATCAATTAGGATGAGCAACAACTGCTTTGTTCACTTGAAACACAGTTTTTAGAAAAGGAACCTAACTCAAAAACTGCCCAGGAAGGGAAAAGGGAAGGATAAGCAGACCTCAAAGCTTCTGATGTCCTCCAAGCCACACTGAAGGACTTGGGATAAACAGCCACATGGCCCAGTGCACAATTCCCAGTGGTATCATCTATTTCAGTAGCAGTTACAACACTTCTGAGAATCCCAGCAGCCACTGGAGTATTTTGGTCAGTGAAAGATTCTCAAACCTTAGAAAAGCTGTCCGGCAATTACGGGCTCCTGTTTTTCTATTATCACCAGTGGGTGCCGTAGGAATTAATCTGGGGAAGTATGTGCCTGGACAGTGCTCAGCCTGCAACGAGCAGGGCAGTTGGATACCAACTGGCAATTTTATTCCAATGCATCTGAGGAGAAGGATGTTAAGAAAAATTAATTCCATTTTGCTCTGGCTCCATACATACCCATTTACACAGAAAGGCTGGAGAAGTTTTATTTAAAGAAGAACAACATTTTCCACGTAACACAAAAATCCAATTTCACACTACATGAAAAATTTTGGAAGAAAACTTAAAACAACTTGAGAGTTTTCTCAAATTATTTTGAGGGTTTTGATTTGAAATGAGACATTTTTAAGAGGCAAGACATTGCGTGAAAAACTCAAGTCATCTGTAATTGAATCCAGCAGAGGACTGATATAAAACCCTGGAAAGAGGTTGCCAAATATGTGTACCCCATTATTTTTTTCCAGTTTATTGCTAGCACATTTTAGAAATGGAAAGCAAGCAATTACAATGGTTGTATTTGACAAACAACACTTGTAAGATGTAAATTAACAATGTCAGTTGCTGGGATTCTGCATCCTTCTTATGCCATTTTATAATGCAGGGGAAGTGCTGCTTGTGCAGTGCTGACAACAAAATATTAAGACGCACCCAGCGGAAACTCGACTTGTCTCATCTTTCAGTTTTGGCTCCGGCTTAGACACTACCAGGAGAAGCTAATTTTCCTGGCAGGGCCAGTCTGGAGAGCAAAACTTGGTCACTGACAGCAGAAGAAAGTATTGCTTTGAAACCTGTTGAGCCACAGGACCCTTGCAGCCCCTTCACTACCTTTTTATTTTCTGGATATTAAGTGAAGGTGGCAGGTTTAAAATGAAGAAGAAGCAGCAGCCCTTCACACAAAGCCTCAGCAGGCTGTGTCACCTCGTGGTACAGAACCCATCAGTTCACAAGGACTCCAAGGATGGCGAGATAGACCATAAGACAGAGCAGCTGAGAGCCACGAACCACCCGGAGAACACCTGTGGGTACCCCATCCTTAGACTTGTTGACAGGCACTCACACCAAGGGTGGGGTGGCACAAAAATGGGGACCACGCTGGCAGCCAGCCACTGGCGTGGGCACAAGGAGAGCAAGGCAAGCCCATCACCAAAATGAGCACAGCAAGGTGTAAACAGTTAAACACGTGCTGAAACTGTGTGCAGATTAGCTCTGAGCTTCAGGGGACAAGGGCTGCCAGGCAGCTGTGGCTCCCGGGTCTGTCCGGGCCGCAGTGACACTGGCTGAGAAAACATTTGATTGAATTTTGCCTCGGTGACCTGATTACCTGGCTGCAGCCCAGCTTTTGACATCTTATCAGTCTTTCAAGCCAGAAGGGAAATGCTGACCCATGGCCAAAAAACAAAAACAGGGGGACAGATTGACTCAGACAGGCATTAAAAACAATTACAAAAAAATATATTAGAAGCCTTAAAGTGCGGGATTACAGAGACCGGGCCCTTTCATATTTATTTGAAACTCTTCTATATTTCCTCACTGATAAACAGGCAGCTTCTGGGTCAGGACTACCCTGTGATTTCCAGTCTCATTTCAGTGTTTTACTGCTGCCTTCAGCCGGTAAAGACATAAAGGCATCAGCCTAGCACTGGGATCCTTCTCTGCAGAAGTGGGTATTGAATCAGAACTCAGGTTTGTAACAAAACCGAACGTAACAAAACGTCCTCAATCTGAGTGTTTCTTTGCAAAGTAAAGCTGACAAAGCAAAACCAATGCAATTTGTAGTGCAAACCCCACTGCAGATGATACCTCTGCCCCCGTACTGGCTCCTTTGCCTGCAGGGGATCTTGATGTGGTGCATCCCCTGAGCCCCAGTCCTTGCTTCAGGCACTGCTGTGAAACCATTTGGTCAGAACCAAGAATCCGCCAAGTCCCCAAGACACATAATTTCTATACTCCAGAAAGTAGGACTTAAGGAAAACTCATGGAAAAATTTTCCATTTCCTATAGCATTTACTCTGCACTCCCTTGGATTAAACTTCTCAGGGGGTTCTGTCACTCTGCCGGTGACATTGCTTATATCAACAAATTTTTACCCCCAAATAAGATCTTGATGTAAGGTATAAGCCATATTTTTTTCTACTTGCTGAGGGCCCTGGCACAGTTCCGATATCCGACTGTGATGCTTGCAATAAACAGTAAACCTCTGAATTTTTAAGGAGCAATTTAGTATTGGCTTGGTAGTTTCCTCAGATCCTATGAAAAGGGCTCAAATCCTACTGAACTGTCAGTTGTTTGATTGTGAATGGATGTCAGCTGCAGTGTAGCATGCCCATCCCATGCAGGATGTCTTTGCCTCTACTGTAGGGCCCTCTGCAAATTCTGTGCCCCACAGCAGTGCTGGGGCTCCTAGTTTCACCTTTTTCTAACACAGCTCCTTGTCAGCAAACACCAGAGACTAGCTGAAAAGTGTGTTCAGCCTGGCTAGCACTTCCTTTTTTCGCTATTCCCCCCCCGCCGCCCCCCACCAATGATTTTAATTTCTCGAATTCAAGGGTACTAGGGATGCTCAGGTGAACAAGGTGTGCTGCTGGAGAACAGATTTCAGCAGGGAAGACTGAAGTGCCAAGCTAATGTCCCAATAGGTCCTTTACTCACAAAGTGTTCATTGTAATTAGAAAATTCATCTTCAGAATGTCCAGAGATAAAAAGAGTTGCAAGTGTCAAGTGTCCTCCAGCACATGCCCTGGAGGACACCATTCACCATTTCTCTCTCTTTCTATGCAATTTGCTTCACTTAGTACATTACATTTTGCCTTCTGATTTTTGCAGACCTTATACAGACTCAAAGAAAGAGTCTCTATTTTGAGAACAATGGATCTGTTGTGCTGGATTTATAGCTCAGTACTGATATGAGCACTGAAGAGTACCAAATTCAGAAGTCAGTTGTTGTTAGATGATGTACACACACCGAGCTACATTTTGCTCAAATCATTGATAAACCCTTAAGAGACATTTTTATCTGTGTGCATCTGCAGGTGTGCCGACATGTAATTCTCTGCATGTATTTGTCTACTTGGCACCTCCATTAGCCTCACCTTAAAAGCATGGTATGCAGCTCCAGCTTCCCCTTTTGTTTATCCGCCTACCCACATCTCCTTTCGCTTCACCTGCCTATCCTCATTCCCTCTCTGCCTAGGCACCTCTCAAACCCCTCTGAATACAGCTCTCAGGGGTGCTGGGTCTCCCAAAGCAGCTCTCTACACCTGTGGCACAGGCAGCAGGCACAGAAGAAAGGGAAAATAAAGATATTGCCTCCTGCCAGCTGGCTGCAGAAGCTAACCCACTTCTCCCTGGTAAGGAACAAAACACAGCCCCTTCCACCTGAAGAGAACCCTTAGGGAACCCTTACATTTTGTTATTATTTTTTCTCCCTATATACAAAGCATTATATTCACAGAAAGGCCAACAAAAGCAGACCGGGCAAGCATGAAATTTCTAAGCCAAGCCAAAAATACAGTTGAGCCAAATAAACTCCCAAATATAACAACAACATAAGGAACAGTTTTATTACTTCTTTTCAATCATTTTAAGTTTAAAGTGCCTTCCATAAATTTTAATAAAAAACACAGATTAACCTGCGTGGGTGAAGTAAAGGGAAAGAACATGTCTATTATTGGCAGACAGCTTTGACTTCAACTATAGAAGAGCTTGTATCTTTTAACATCTCCCAAAACAGTCACCGAGAGTGCAGAGAAGGGGGGAGGGCAGTGAGACAGCTCTGGATTTGCTTCCACATGACTCACTTGCCATTGAATTTCCCCCCTCCCTGGCCTGCACCAGTGGTGGTGGGGATACATCTCCTTCTGCCATCGCTTCCCTGTGATCCTCTTCAGACAACCTGAAAGCCACAAGCCAGGAAGAAGCAGGGTGTGTAGGAGGACACCACAGCTTCAGCCTTTGCTTCTAAAACTAAAACTTGGCAACTAGAACTTTAAATGTAACAGGGCCTTGCTGGCAGAGAGCAGCCAGAGCCAGCTGTGCGCTAGGATGAAGCCCTGGCGCTCGGTGGTAACAGATACGGGTAAGCCTTCCCTGCAGCTCGCTGGGAGGCCGGCATAGCTCAGCAGGGCAGGGGGAAAGGTCTGCCTCCTGGCTATAATTAGCAAGTAATTCAGCATGCTAGGAGTGGATCAGTGGACCAAAGCATCTGGTGCCCCTGCGCTGTGAGCGGTTCAAAGGTTTTATTTCAGAGGAGGTCTGGTCTGGTCCCCCCGACAGTGTCCCTGTCAAAAGGACTTAGAATTGGTTTGGGCCACCCCAGATGGGGCCAAACCAGTTTTGATGTGCACATGAAGGCAGCTTCTGGTTTGGCTTCCTTCCCAGGCACCTGGGTCAAGTGAGCCAAAGTACCCTGCAGGTGCATCCAGCCCTCCCATCCCAACACACGACTGTTCCCGCTGAGCGGGAGGCCAGCAGGCACAGACTCAGACTTTCAGGCTTGCACTTCAGTGCTGGAGGAAAAGGAGGGTCGAGCACCAAGACAGCAGACCTGGCTCTATACGGTTGTTAATATGCAGCTTGGGCAGATAATGGTTCCTGCAGGCTTGGATCTGCCCTCTCCCAGGAGCTGGTCCCTCAGTGCCATAACCTCCCAGACAGAGCAGGTCTCATTGGGATGGTTCTGCAGCTCCTTGCGTGCCTGAGACCAACTGGTACCACTGGTGCAGAGATGGGGGTTGCTACAGACCACCACATCCTTTAAAGGGAAATGGGAGAAGGAAAAAGTAAAAGCAGGCGAATTGCACACCACGCTGCAAACCCAGGACTTGCTACTGACTTTTACCAGGGAAATGTCACAGCTCTGGATAGCCTCACACCCGAGGTGACAAACGGAGACATTCATCACAGCTTGTGGCATTGCTTGACCTTTGGGGGAGGCTTCAAGGAATTTTATTTCCTTTTTTTTTTTTTTTTTTTACTTCTTGCTTGGGAAGCAAGCTATCTGCATGGGAGGGTTCTAATTAGCTGGAAAATGTCATTAAGAAATAAAGCAGGCCAAGTTTGTCAAGGGAGTAAGTCTCATGAATTCAGCCATATCGTACTCAAGGGGTCAACATTCTTCCTGCATATTTCGTGACCAAGTTATGAAATATTTGGAGGAACAAACAGATGTTTTGACTGGAAATAGATTTCACCAAAGAAACATTTCTGCATTTTCACACCCATTTCACCTAGAACTAAACCAGCAGCAGTTGTGGCTCCCCATCAGCTGCAGAGCAAAACGGAGCCTGAGCAAATTCTTGTAGCAGTTTGCATAACTGAGGCCCCAAATGGCCACTGCCATCCATGGGCTATTAATAAGGACTGTTTTGGAACGAATTATCATTCCACAAGCAAGCAGTCTATTTATTAGCCTTATTATCATTACTGCCAGCTGCAAGGTGTTTTGACTCTGTCACGCGTCGCAGATGTGGCCTGACCAAGAGACACGATGGTGCCAGTGCAGGTGACAAGCTGGCCTCTGTGTGCAGCTTTGGCACTCAGAAAGCTGATGGCACCTGTCTTCCCGCTTGGTTCTTTACAGTAATGACCTGCAGCAGCCATTCTTTGTTGCTAGAAGCAAAAGAGTTGGTGCTGTTCGATTTATCTGGGTTAGTTCCCTCAGGTATTCCTCCTTCCCTTCCCAGCACACACTCTGCAAACGGAGCTTGGTAACTCAGAGTGGCAGAGGTGCTCCCAGCTGAGGCAAGGCTCCAACTTACTTGTTGCTTTTTATAGATTGAGCTCTTCAAAATAATGCATTCTGCATGCTGAAGGATAAAACCACACAAAAAAAATTTTTAAAAAAAGAAGGGAAAGCAGGAAGCTATGATGAGGCAGCATCAGCCCAATGTAGTACCTAAAGGGGATCCCTGCTTGGAAGCCATCTTGAAACTTATTCTATCAAATTCCTACCACATGAAAAGGCAGCGATGGATTGGGTGGGGGGTTTTGCTATATGATTTTGGTTAAATGCTAATGCTGTCTTTAACTTCTATTCCCAGTTTAGTGTCCTCTACAAAAGGCTCTTTTGTTCCACCTGCCCCTTAATCCTCTTCACCAGCATCAAGAAGACGAAGGACAAAGAGGTTTCATAGGACAAAGCCCAGTTTTCAGACAAGTGTTTCTGCCATCGCGGTTCTGCACAGTGAGGGGTGTAATGTGGGATAGGTGAAACCCATTCTTCATTACAGTGACAACAAGCTCTTTCCAAGCCAATGTGGCCAACAGCAGCTGCTCCGCATTCCAGTGGCCACCAGGAGAGCACACACCAGAGTGTGATGCTCCCAATAGCCGGGCTGCTCCAGGCACCCCACTTTGAAATATGCTGCAGAAAGCAAAGCAACTCCCTTATATCTACCCCTTCATCCTAAAGGCTTCCTACCTACGGATTTTGCTTCCTTATATGAAGCATTTCAAAGTTTGGGGGAGAAGCCAAAAAGCAGACTTATAATAGAAACTCAGCCACAGCCTTTGGCATAGTTTGGCAGCTCTAATCCTGTAATAAACTCAAAGCACACGTGAGTCTGAAAAATAGCGTGGTGAATTCTCTATTCCTGTCCTCACTATTTTTAGCAACCAGAGTAATTTTTAGCCTGTGCTTTTCTGTTGGTTTCTTTCCCCCCTCTCTTTCGGTGTAAAGATGTTGTCAAAATACAGGCATTGCTAGCAGTGCAAACTGCAGCCAGTTGATTCAGACAGACACGCCTGACATTTCAAAACACAAAATGCTCAGCAACCAAATTCCTGACATGCTACGAAATGCAAAAATGTGAAACTGTTACCTATGGCAAACATTTCTCCATTTAATGTATCACAGGACAGCGGTGAGGAAATCAACAGAAGAAAAGAGAAAAAGCCAGAGTTTATGTTTTGCAGATAGCTTAAGTGAAAGGAATCCTAAATCTTGAGCAAGCGTTTGGTTTTGCATTGTGGCAAAAATGCTTGTTTCCTTAACATGGGGTGATTACAATGCAATCTGCATTTTTGTTTAAAAATACTTCCCCTGCTGTCTGGGCTGCAGTGTAAACAGGATGCACTGAAATGTCAGCCCATCCGTGGGCTCTGCTGTGGCAGACGCACGCAGAGAATCAACGCACTCACACTCAAATCTGACCTGCTTCCTCAAAATAGATCTTCACCACCCTTACAGAGCCATCTTTGTCTGATTACGGTTCCCCAGGCATGGAGGAATGTGGGGATGGGCAACTCGATGGTCTTAGTTAGTGTGGCCAGAGGGAAAGGCTGGGGGATGAGCCTGGGGGATACACATCCATAGCCAAGCTGTGCAGGAGGGAGTCCTCAGCAAGGAGCCCAAACCTCACCATCCATTCGATCTCCTCTCATCATGCCATTGGATTAAATCCATCCTGGCTGGCTACTAGCAGTTGCCCGCCTCTGCAGGGTTAGCTGACATGGGGCTGGATTTGTTCCTTGAACTGAGTTCCTTGACCTCCCCACCAAAAATGTCAGGAAGAGATCAAGATGTTTGTCTTTGGCTGTTATTCACATCGGTACAAACTTAAGAAATAGAGAATGCCTTGTTTGTAAATTTTTCTCCTTAAAAAAAAAAAGTAAGATAGGAATCCTGTGAAGCCCTCATGCACAAGTACTGTCTTTGCCAGCCTCTAAGCAACAGTTAAAGCACTAATAGTTTCCCAGAATTACGGAAATTAAAATTTGCAGAGAAATGCTGCTAGTGCTGGATCCCCCTTTCTTTTCCTACTCTCCTCCATTTAAAGTTGCTCAGATTTAATCTTTAAAAGACATATATGTGAGATCACTAGGAAGCCTCAGCTAATATGCAATCAATATTTAACAGACTGCCTGTGACAAGGCCACTACCCCTTAGGTGGCACCAGTGTCTGGGCTGCAAGAACTAACATTTTCCTTGCCATGAACACGATTTTCATACAACTCACATTTCTCATGGAAAGCATCTTCCCCAATACAGCTCCTGCAACAGGTCTTCAGTAACAAAAATGTTCTTTCCTTTGTGTTTTCCTTGATCCAACACAACACTTGAACACAAGGTTACATTTAAGAATGCCTCTGACTGAGACTGCAACCAAGAGGTCTGCGAGTGGCCTCCCTGTGACAGGGACTCTGGGTTTCCAAAGATTCCTAGTCAGGTTTCTTAGAAATAAATGTTTCTTGGAGCCTTGACACTAAACACAACCTTACATATTTTGACTAATAAGGCTTGAGTGTATGAATTTACTCAAGTGCTTCAGTAATCCAAGACTTTATTCTGTGCGGGAATTACACTCCGGTTAACAAACCCCAAATATTTTCCTACATCTCAAAGGTCTGACAAGAATAGCAGTAGGTAGTTCTGATGGGTGCAACCGCATTAAACTAACTCATTATCCCACAAGCTCATGTCTGCAGGTATTCTTAAAACCACAGTGATCAAACTTGTGGTCTCCAGCAATGGTGTTCAACCAAGCTAAAACTGGAAAAAGGGTTTGGGGAAGCCCATTTCACCCAACTGCCACCTCTTCTCACAACAAAACTCCCTGAAGTCCAGTTGAATTTTTATGGAAAAGTCATTTGCAGTTCCCTTGGATGTGGAAAAAATGTTTGTCAGCATATCACAACTACAAGGGATAAGGATGAAACTAATTGCTTAGAAAATTACTTCACAAAATTAAATGAGGACATTTGTTTCAACTCAGTGAGCATAAACTGCCTCTGGAATGAACCATCTTCTGTTTTCTTCTTTCTGGTTAATGACTGACCAAATAGGCTTGTTTTTCAGTATGTAGCCAACAACTATAATCATCATGGTCCCTTGAACCAAGTCGTTGCTCTCTGTATTTCAGCCCAGAAATCGATGACGAACGTAGGTAGGGCTATCACTGATTTTCTTACAGGAGGCTGCAAATCCACTGAAAAGAGATTTATCACTGAGATATTCTTGGTCTTTCTCTAAAGCTGCCTTAGGCTCTGGTGGTATGACGGTGTGCTTAACAGATCTGTTTTATTGTGTGCTGCTTGGTTCCATACGCAAAAGTGGTTTGTAACATGCAGCACAGTGGTGAAGGAGGTGAAAAGACCCACACAGAAACAGTTAAAGCATCAAAAAAGTTTTACGTGCACACATTCACAAGGTGGGACACATTCCATTTGAGAGCTGAGAGCCCTCCTGACTTGTCTCTGCTGGCAGGGAGAGGGAAAGGGTGATGACAGGCACTATTAACAGCCCTGTGCTGGGGTCACAACTCTGACCATTCATCTCTCTTCCAAATGGGGAGTGTTGCAATGCTAGACTGTTCCTGGAATTACCAAGAAACCCCCTTTCTCCCAGTGGCCTACACAGGTTTAGGGTTTTTTCCTAATAATTTTAAGGTGTGGAGAGATGACCCCTATAGCCATAGATGCCTTGTCATCAACAGAAAAAGATTTATCTGATCTGATCTTCACTGTGTGAAGGTCAAGGAAAGCCAGCTGGCATGGCTAAGATGTTTTGGGTGGGCTGGCAAGTCAGGAAGTGCACTTGGACTTCTGCTGACAGATTTTGGCTGAGCTGACAGGTGCAGGCAACATAAGATGAGGAGGTGGCAGCAGTCAGGAACAGTTGATCAAGCAGTGTTTACTGCTTAGAAACAAAATACAACAGGGGAGGTAGGCCTAAACACATGAAAACCCCAATCCTCTTCTCTTTAACTTTCATTGAGAACAAAGATAAATTTTAATAAAAAACCAAACACACAACCCCATCAGAACTTGTGTTGGTGTTACTAACACCGAAGTGAGTCGACATTCCTCCCACTCAGTCCTGCTTGGAGTACATGACGGGAGTTTTAGCATGCCAGACTTTTGGGTTGGGGCCATCCAAACCCAAAACATCCATACAAAGTGTGAGGGATCTGGACACTGATGGAACACATACTGCCCGAAATCTCTGTGGCCTCTACAGCATCCCAGCAGTGGCAGCTCAGTCCCCACGACCAATGTGGGAGGGCATCAGCTCTCACACAATGACCCCTGCATTTCTGGCCCTCCTGCTTGCAGGAATGCTGGAAAACATGCCCTTACCCCCACCCCAAAAAGAGCCAGGCATCTAGTATTCCTTTCTTGCTGAGGAGATTAGGATGCTTTCATGGTGTAACAACAACTCATAGTTTCAGGCAAAGGATGGGCTGCCTCACGACTTTGAGCTCCGGGAGCTGGCAAGGCGGCGAAGGTGAAGAAGCTGGCAGCTAACTCTGAGAAATCAGGCTGCCTTTTCCCCTCCTCCCCTCCCACTCCACCAGATGTCAACTGGTACATGCCGAAATGCCTGCCATCCTCCCAGCTCCCTGCCTGCTGGCTTATGGCACAGCCTTACCAACTTCCCAGCACTATCTGCCAGCAGGTCTTCTCCAGAGACAGCACTCAGTGCATGCTGAAAAGGCATCTGTGCTTGTTCCTCTCCATCCTCCTCCTCCACCTGCCTGTTATATATTGCAGAGGTGACTTTCAGATGTGATAGCAGATATGCAAAGAGTGCATTAAAAACATGCTAAATGAAAATCCTGACAGGGAGGAAGAGCCCCAGAGGAGCTATAGCAACACGGGAATATTAATCATTTCCAATTAGATAAAGCCCAGCAAAACTCTGCCTTCCTTGCAAAGCAGCAGGGTTTCCCTTTTTCTCCTTCCTGCTTTCAACATTGCACAGTTGGGTTGCTTTCCTACCAACAGAAGTGCCGTGCTCAAGGACACCTTCAAACCATCCCCAGCCCACATGAAGGGGGGCACGTTCAACAGCTTTATATGGCAACCCACGACAGCCTGATATTTTTGGGGAAGACTTCAGCCAAACAGCAAGCCTTTCATGCTCTTTTGGACACAGAGAGCCTCAGCAGCAGTTTTGTGCAGAGCCCATTCAGCCTCAGCAGCCTTGTAGCATCCAGGGTTGAGCTCTTGCCAGGTTTCATGGAGAGGAGCACAAAGCCCACCAGCCTCAAGCATTCCCATGACCCTGGGGACCACAGGTTAGTCACTGGTCTTAGACTGGGAAGGCTTGAAGGATTTTCTATGATGAACAGAGATACCCACAATTAAGATAATTTTAAAGGAGTGGGATTTTTCAAAACTGCTGGGCATTGGCCTGACACTGTCTCCAGGCAGGTCAGCTGGAGTTATGCACCTGACTCCCGTGGAGGCAGCCAGTGGTTTGTGCTTTCCAAACTCTTTCCTTCAGCTTAGAAACGTGCTATCTTCCCACATTAACACCCCAAATATGGGGAACTCTGCACAGCCTGGCATTCAGAGGATGGGATTTATTCCTTCACTCCAAGGCAGGGAGAAGTTAACTGCTGAATTCCTCTGGGACCAAAGCCTAGATTGAAACTTTGGCTTGTGAACCAGCTCAAACCCAGTATCAGAAATACCAGAAAGGGAAAAGCTGAGTGTGACAGACCCTGTACATGGTCTGTGGCTGAGGAACTTTAGTTCCTTTGTCCTTTAGTCTAAAGGGAACAAACCAGACTTAGTGCACAGCTCTGAAGAGACAAGGGAAGAAGGCAATCTGAGGACGCTGGTGTTCTGCACACGAGTGCAAAAAAATCCCAACAGGCAGAGCAGGGGGAGAAAGTCCATCCCTGAGCGTACCTGAGATGAGGGTTATGCTAAGGCACCTCTCAGCATTTTGTCTAGGTTTTCTACTCACTCTGAATTAAGTTGGAAGTACAAGCCTGGATAAGAACACAGAATGAAGAAACAGCTTCCCCACCAGATGACAGAGGGTGACAGAACTGCAGAGAAGAGTCCAGTGCTTTGTCTCCAGCTGTCATCACTGGTGCCTAAAAACAAAGCTTCCCTGCACTCTACAAACAGTTTTCAGAGTTTACTGCCATACAACCTATATCTCCACCCCCAGCTTCTTCAGCTTTTCTTGCCATGCAGTTTTATCTGCACAGCAGCATCACTGCCACCCCATACCAAAGGAGCCAAGTGGCTCCACTCTATGCCACAGCCTCTGCTGCAATGATGTCCCACCAGCACATCACCAGGATGGAATTACTAAAGGGCATCTCCTGAATATATGGAGGCTGAACTTAGCCAAGGAGACCAAGGCAATGATTAAACCAGTCTTGTTAGAGATTTGTTTCAATCATTGTATTTATTAAAGATCATAATTTCTGAAGAGAAAATAGACTAGAATGTGATTTTGAGCAGGAATCATGTTCAGGAGGAACATTTCTCCATCAGCCACCGAGGTCTCCTCAGTATGCCCTGCACCTGAAGGAAGCCCGAGACAAAAACATTTGTCCGGTAAATGCTTGTGCAGAATGAGGAACAGCTCAAGTCCCTCATACATCTAAGGGGTCAAGATCTGCCAGCCACAAAACGCTGTCACACTGAAGGCATACCATATATACTCTTTGTTATCTAAATCCCTCACAAGGGAAAAACAGCAGAGAGGGAGGGAGAAGGCCTCCAGAAAGAGGTAGCACAGCCTTGCTCCTGGGGTTGCTTTTCTCCACAAGCAGCAGCTCAAGGGCTTTGCACCTCGTGCCCAGCAAAAGCCCAGTTCCAACCATGCTGGGACACGGTGCAGGGATGTGGGATGCTGACACGGTGCGTGGACAGAAAGGCCCTGCATCGCACAGCTCTTCCTTTTGCCAGGAGCAAATTGTCACATCAGAGAGTGATTCTGAGCAAGGACATAATATTAAATGGATCGCATCTAATTCTGCCCGCCTCCACCTCACGCTGCAGCAGCTGACAGAGAAGAGCAAGGAGAAAGCAGGAGAAGCAGAGGGCCTCTGGAAGGAGGTTGGTACTGGCTACCGTGCCTGCCATCCCTGCCAACCACCACAGCTTGGCTTTCATGTTTCTAAGAGAGCTGTGATTCAAGACAGTGCCATTTTGGGGGTGCCCAGCATAAACACTGCAAAAAGACCAAAGTTTCAGGGGCTTCTCAATGTTTTGAGAAAGCCTCCAGATGGCTGCCCAAATGAGAAACTGCAGTGTTTTCTCTTTTCTTACTTCATCTTCACTCCTGGCTACCCAGCAAGATCATGCAAGGAACAGATGCACAGAAAAATGAAAAACAGTTGGAAAAACACATATAAAAATAGCAGCAGTGTCCATTTTGCAACGCAGAGAGCACAGTGATGTGAGGAATACATTTTGATGCCAGCAAAGAAACTCAGACAATCCTGTTAATTAAGAAGCATGAATACCCTACCCCAGTCTCTTACTCCCATGACAGGCAACAGCTGCTCTGGCTCCAGAGCAGCAGCCAGCACAGGAGTCCATCCAGCAGAGTAGAGAGACACGGGAGAGATGAGTTTGGTGGCCCTTGAGCACCAGCATTCCTCCTGCTTCAACTTTCCCACCTGTGAAAGGCTCCTCTCTGCTGCAGCACCTCTGAGCTCTGCTGCTGCAGAGCTACACACAGCTGGTAACTCTGGAGGATCACTGTAGTAGCTGTGACAATACAGGTGGGTTTGGTGAGTTCCGGGCTTATTTCTCAGACAGCACACCTTTTTTGAAATAATGACTCCGGAACAAAATCTTGCTAAGCCTTGCCACAGGTATCTGTCTTCTCTCATAGCTTTAAGTCAGCTCAGAAGGGCCTTTTCTTCCCTGTATCATGTTTGCAAACCCAGTATCTCACTGCTTCTGATCCAGTCTCTTGGGAAGCACAAGCTGTCCAAGCTCTGCCAGCTGTGCTCAGAAGGAAACCTCCTACAGGCAAAGCCAGCAGCTCTGCCTTTTTGGGTCTGGCTGTCCCTGCACTTTTGGTTATGCCAGTCATGCACCACCTTCTGCAGGGCTGAGCTTTCCCTACATAAATGGTAAATAACGCTCTGGCCAGTCACCAAATGGCACATTTATCTCCCTAACAGCTCATTCATCAGCCGCAGCTGAATGCTGGCTCTGCTCCAGACCAAAGACAACAACGTCCCAAGTTACTGCAAGAGCACCAGATCTCTGTTCACTGTAGGGTACCTCAAGCATGGGTTTGTAGAAGGTAGGGAGAACATTCCTGGCAAGCCCTGGGGTGCTAATAATGGCCTGAGCAACCACATCCATGGTCCCTCAGCCAGTGATGGGGAACATGGCTCAGCACCTGGAGTCTTTGGTCCTGGGGAGAGGGGATAGCATGGGCTGGCTCTTGCTGTTGTCTCTGCAGGAACCAGACCCCCCAGATGAATCATTGCACTTAGTTTTTTTATTGTTCTCTTAAAATCGTGCAAGTTTCTCCTCTCTGTAGCAGCACTTTGGGATGCTTCTCCCTTTCCTACCCTGCAGAAGAAGTAAACCACATCATGGTGCTGGCCAGACACCAGCAGCTCTGCTCATGAAGAGGGGTTGCAATACTCCCTTGAGAAATGCCTCATTCCTATTCCCAAATCACATCATAGCTTGGGTTTGTCATATTACACACAGGAAAATGTGAAGGATGGAATGACACTTCATTTCACCACTACTGCCACAGAGGAGGTGACAAGGGGGGCAGGTGGAAGCAAAAATAGCAGTTTTTCCTCAGCACAGGAAGCCTGGTGATGGTTGCTACTAAACCCCACACGATCAAAACAGCCTGGCTGTCAGCCCTGCCAGTGCAGCACCCCGTATAACACCCCACACTCCCTGCAAGGACTGCCTGGGGGTGGTGTGTGCATGTCCCTGCACAGGGCTGGAGGCAGACAGGTGCATGCCAGCTCCCTCTCTCTTTTCCTAGAAAGGTTTTTAGAAGCCTCCAAATTTGGTTTTATCTGGAATGATTGAGGGCATGATGTGAGTCAACAAATGAGAGTGAAACAAGTAAATGAGATTTAGCAAGGAAAAGACAAGCCAGGAAAACAAGAACAAAGAGCTTGGTGGGAATAAAAAGCAAGCCTCATATCCGACAATAAATTGGTAAATGAGGCACAAAGGACACGGGAGAACAACAACTAGCCTGTTGCTGCTAATCCAGTCATAGGTTTCAAAGCAGGATCGTGAGTCACCAGCCCCGTCAAGGCTGGAGCAGAAACCCCAGCTTACCACATGCAAGAGCGGAGCATCTTTTTTTTTTTTTTGGCAAAGCGAAGAGCTCCAGTTTGTGGCACTGGAGCTGGAGGTCTGGAGTCAGGTGCTGCAGCTACATGCACATGGTATGGAGACAGCAGGAAAACTGGCTGGACTCACCTGCAGGACCCTCACTGCATGGAGGGATGCACTGGGGGATAGGGGCTCTCCTGCCAGTTTAGGACTCATTGATGCAGCACTGGGCAGTGTGCCAGGCTGGGGCTCTGCTCTGCTTGTTGAGGTTTCAGTTTTGCTAGAAAAAAAATACGGGACTTTTTCTGGGGTTGTCAATGAGATGAGTGTTCACGTTGTTTCCTTCTTGCCCCAGCAAGACTCAGCACAGCCTGAGCTCCCACCCAGGCAGTGGTTTGGGCTCTTTACACAGCCCCAAGTCATGGTGGAGGCTCTGATCCTGCTACTGGTGATGTGGGGAGATCTGTGCACACCCCAGCACTATCAAGACCATCCCACAGGAGCCAGCAACACCTCCCAAATTCTTCTTTGCCCATCACAGGCATCTTACAGGCACTTCCAGAGAGCAAAGGGGCCTGTGCAGCTTCTGGCCTGTTTTGACACATCTTTAAGGACGTTTTGCCCCCACTTTTGTGTTGTACCACATGGAAAACCTAAAGACACAAAGGCCGTAACACTGCAGATGGTACAAAGAGGGGCCTGCAAAGGTGCTGCCATTCCACTGCTTCAAGAACCCAAAAGGAAGCTGAAGTGTGAGCATAGAGTGTCAGCCAGCCAGGGGGGTTTTACAGGCTCCAGGTTTGTTTCTCCCCTGCTGTGCACTGCAGGTTTTGGGTCCCCGAGCAGGACAGGGGAGAAGTGCTACCTGGCACAGTGCAAAGCAGAAATTTTGGATTGCTCTAACAAATGCCAGAGGTCTGGCTCCGGCCCTCAACAGCCCAATCTCTGGAGTGCTTGCTGTTGCAGCTGGAGATGTGTTGTATTCATGTGGAAATGTAGGCGTCTGAGAAAGCAGCCACCACAAGGAAATGAAACCTTAGAAATGCACTGAAGATATTTTTGGGAAACCCAACATCCCCTTGTCATGCAAATCAGTTGTGCAGCCTGGCAATGACCAGGGCAGGTAGTCTTTCACTTTTCAGCCTCAGAGCATAACTCCCAGTTTGGGCTCTGCAGCGTGGCTGGGGTGCACAGGGGTTGCCAACGTGGCAAACACCTCTTGCCAGCCAGCAAAGTTGTACTGTACCACCAAAGCTGTGGGGATGGCTGCTCAGCAGAGCCTGCTAGCTTCAGATTCATCCCTCTTATTTTAAGCCCAGAAGTCATCATCATCAGGGCTCTGCTAGCTATAAACCGGAAGCAAACAGGAGTCTTGACTGTGTGCTCTGAGAGATGCTGTTGTGCTATTTTTGGAGTGAAACAGCAGGACACCTCATCGGTCCTAAAGCTGCCTGACTTCTAGGAAGCGGTAAGAGTGCTCAGCAACATTATGTATCTATAGAGAGCGAACACCCCCCTGTGCATCTTGGTGATATTTCCACTGCATGGGTAAAGATGTTTCATTCGGTCTCTCACCCTATGTCTCAGAAAAAGCCCTGACCTGAGTATCTCTACATACTTGGCAGAGGTTTTATTTCTGTCCTGGAGGATGGGATAAGAGAAATTTCCTCCAGATTTTAAAGGCTGCTGGGTGAGACAAGGAGAGCCACAAGACCCAGAGGGAATCACTTTTGGCTGGGAACAAGGAGAGAGATCCTCTGGTCGTGGCTGTGGCCCAAGCCTCTCCTGCCTGCAAGCGCCCAATCACGCTGTTTGTCACCACCTCTGAAGCAGCTTTATTTAGGATAAAGCCACCCAACTGTTACAGAGCCTCTGGAGACAGGTCACCACCACAAACCCTTGTCCTTCCCTGGGACCCCAGGGCCAAGCTGTTTGTTTGCCCCATTGCTGCAGGGTGGGCATGGAGGCACAGCTCCTGCTGCCCAGGGAATGGGCAGGCCAGGGAGACCAGCTTTCTTTTTAGAAGACACTCCATATGTCAGGGGAGATACAGGGTTCATTGACTCATTAAACAGGGTGAAGCTAAGCTCATCTTGCACCACCCACAGCTGGCCAATACCCGCTGGAGGCAAGAGTGGAGAGGCTGATGTTTATTCTCCAACCCCACAGCTATTCAGCTTTGAACAAATGACCCCTCTGAGCAACACGCCAGTAAATTGCTTAAACAAATGCAAAGTTCAGATAGCTGCAAAGAACTTGTCTCACTTGCCAAAAAAATTACAAAACACCAGTGTTTTCTGGAAAGCAAGGCTGCGTAGCTTGCTCGCGAGGGAGGCGACAAGATGCCAGGAGCCAGTGAGCAGGGTGGACGTGGAAGGACTCTGGTTCTTGCCCAGACAAGGCCTTTTGGAGCCAGGGCTGGCTTTGCTGTTATTGCTCCTAAGAATGGGTGCAAGGTTCCTTGGAGCCCTGCATGTGTTTGTAGGGAGCAGGGCAGCAGAAGTCCCCTGGGCACAGCAGGTGAGGCAATGTTTGATCAGAGCTTCCCTGGCCAGATTTGAGGGCAGCTCATTTCATCACCCTCTCAGTCAGGAAGTGACTCACCTCAGCATGGGATCTTTTAAAGTCCCTTGTTCTCAAATCAGTAGCAACTTCCCACACAACGATTCCAAACCACCTGAAGGAAAGGGCCAGTAACCTGGCCAGCATCTGCAACCTGTATGAAACAACCTGTACATGCCCTTGTTCCCAAGTGGGCAGCCACACAAGTACGGCCTACAGCAGCACCAAGCTTTGCCATTGCAACCTTTGGAGAGAGACAAACTGCTGGTCCCTTTCTTTCCATGAAGACTGGGAAGGAGGGACTGTTTTTTCCCCTCTGCACAACCCCCCAAGCACCTGGTAGCTGTTGCTGTTCCAAAAGCAGCTTAAAACCATCATCCCAAGCCAGTGGCTAGGAGTTTACTCGTTGTGCACAAGCCTAGTAAGTGAAAACTTCGGTGGTCAAAGAGTCACAGCCATCAACACCAGCACCACTGCTTGTGTTCCAAGGCTCAAACCAGTAAGAGAATGTCACCTCAAAATCTCACCCACCCTTCACCATTCAGACGACTATGCCGGAAGCTGTTCTTTTACTGGTTTAATGGGAGGAAAGAAATAAAGAAGGGAATAATGAAGTGTCCAGAGAACAGAAAGCCAGCCAGACTTGGCACAGCCACATGAACAAGCTGGGCCAGATTCAGGTGAAGCAGTGTCTTCCTGAGTTCAACTGCTCAGAATTAAGCATGCAGGTACACAGCTCTCCCACACTCCTCACTCAGGAGGGCTGCCAAACCCTCTTCAAATGCTCCTCCAGTCAAATTGTGTTTCACGGTTCCCATGCATCTCTCAAGGCTGTTTTCTGAAAAATTGTTTTCAGCCCCTTTTTCTGGCAGAAAATTGTCACCTTTTACATCTTTATGAAATGGTTTCCAGGTGAGCCACAAAGCATCTCATCACACCATCCCTCCCTCCCAATAGCTGCCTAGACAAACCCTTCTAGCCACATGCCAGCTAAGCCACAGCAGGGGGGGATTTAAAACCTTATCCCTCACTGCTTTATTTTACCACCAGACCTCATAGCCTCCTTCTTTTTGGTTTCCATTGCAGGAATAACAATCCATAGGCATATTTAAGAGGTAAAGCATGCTGAGACAGGAGCTTTAATGCAACAGCTTACAGCCCAGATCTTTCACAAAGAAGCACTTATAGTGAGAACATAAGCACCTCAAATTTTAGGGTTTAATCTATGGGAAATAATAATGGGAAGCAGTATTCTGCGTTTAAAACCTTAACTTTTTTTTCTCTGTGGAGCATGACTTACTTGCCGTCCCTGCTCTCAGATGCTGAAATGTCTTCTGAGGTCCCCAGTACAACAGCACACAGAACAGAAACACATCCACAGCAATAAAACAACCTCAAACACTCCACCTGGGAAAGGGCCTTCAGATCCCTATATAAGCTGGCTCCACAACTGGCAGCTGCTGGGGATTAAGCTCCAGCTGATGGAAGTCAGCAGTAACTCACTGTTACCCCTCCAGGGAGGTGCTGGGATCTCTGTGCCACGAGGGGATGGATGCCCTAAGCCAGAAAGCAGCAGGGGGACACCCTGGCCCCACCAGGATGGGATGGGGTTGGGTTTCTTTGTGCCCTAACTCTGCCCATTCCCTCTGTAGTCCCTAGAGCAGAGCCTGTCAGGGGGCAAGGTCAGTCTGTGTTACGTGGTCAGTAAAACCAGATAGGTAAAATGGCAAATCATGACTGGCATCATGATACTCAGAAAGATCTGTGTGCTAGGCTGGGAGCGGGGCTGCCCTACTGCTGCCCTCATGGGTTGAGTAGGAATTGGAGTGTCCTGTCATGCCAGAGATGGGTGTACATGGGTTTTCTAAGCCCTGCCAGAAAGGGGGAGGGGAAGCAGAAAGGGCTGGTAGAGGGAGAAGGCAAGGCTTGCTATTGCCTGCCAGTGTAGGGAAAGCAGGAACATCATCCTGCTGCCTGGTGTGCTTCCTGCCAGCTCTCGGTTCTAGAGGCTTTGTGGAGCCCAGAAAGGGTGAGGTACAAGGCTTGTGAATGCCATCCCTTTCCCACTGCTGAGCAGGTGGGATAATTAAACAGGCTGTGCTGCTAAATGGTACTGAAGTTGCACGATCTGGAGCAGCGTGACAGATGCCCAGCAGGGCCCAACACATCATAAAACTACAATTGCACTTCCACTTCTGCCTGGAGAGAGCATCTTCATGGAGCTGCCACCTGCCACCAGTGACTGAGGGCCAGGACATGAGCAGCTCCTGCCACCAGCACTGCTTTGGCCCCCTCCCTCTTACAGGCAAGTGGGGACAGAGATTTAGGAACATTTACAGTTTCAGAGGGATGATTTGAACCCTTAGCAAGGTCTGACTTGAGGAAAGCATTGCCAAGGATTAAACCATTCAGGCTAAGCACGGGCACAGATAAGATGGAAGCATCCCACACCAGTAACCACGCCAGAATCCTTCATCCCACACCTCCCCACGGCCAGGCAAGGGCTTGATCTTTGCTTTGCATCTGCTTGTAGGTCGTGCTGACTGAAGCTGTAACATCACTGAGAAGGAAGTCAACAGGAACACAGAGGAAGAGGAGGAAATTCCCGTAAACACCACTGGCTACTGCTGCTAAAAATAAATGGGAAGGGTGCTGGTTCCTGATTTGCTATTCTTTCCTGCGACTTCCCATCCGCCAGGATCATGCCTGTACTGTGAGAGCGGCTCCCTGGGATGGACAAGTTTCCACAGCAACTGTTCAAAGACAGCAGCCAGCTGACATTGCACAGCATGTAGATGGATATTTTTAAAGTTATTTGGCTTTCCCTGTCCATGCATGCTAGTTAAGATAACCCAGGCGAGCACTGCTGAGAGATCTCCCATCTAAGCACAGAGCAAGGTTGTGGTGCTCTCTCCCCCTCAGCCATTATGGGTATCTCAGCTGCCTCCACTGGGAAAAAAGACCTTTTTCCCTGCATGAGGAGCAGGAAGCTGGGCTCCTGAGGAGGAGATGGAGAGCAGCTGAAGCACTGCTGGGAGCTGGGCATCCTGCAACAGTGCCAGCTATGCCCCCAGGTCATGGAAGGGGAGCTGGGCACCTGCTGGGTGAGGGTGAGCAGTGGCGAGCAGCTCTGGTACTCAGCCCAAAGGCAGGTGACTCAAGCTACATCTTGCTTCACCCAATGATTATCTGGCAACTGGTTTTCAAAGGCATTTTTCACAGGCTGTTGCCTCCCTGCGGTAGTATCTCAAAATCCAGAGTTGCCAAGGATATGGAATTCATCACGCTGTTCCCTTGGCTGCAGCCCTGCTGACTGGGGAGAGGGACACACTCCTCTTCCAGGAGCTGATGAGAAACTGACCACTAATAGCTCAGCCTTCCAATACTTCTCACTGCTCCATGCTCCCTGTCAATCCTGGGAAGTGACTGCAGCAGGAATTCAACAGCCACCCCTGGTGTGGGGCAGCAGTGGTGAGAGGCACCTCTTGCCCATGTCCCAGCCACTGAGGTTTCAGCACAACCCTGCTGCTTCGGGGCTTATTTGGCCAAGCACCTACCAAATCTGCCTGCATTATACTGGGGAGAAGCCCAGCTGCAGCAGGGCTCGGAGCAGCTGCAGGCAGCATTTGCAGGAAGCCAGGGTTAAGTGATGCCAAGGCCACAGTGGGGTTCCTGCTCTATTTATGGGACTCATCCTACTCAACACAGGTGCCCAGCCTCCCTGCCACATCCAGCCCCTGGCCAAAGGCAGCTGCCCAAAGGTGCTGCCTGCAGCCAGGATCCCGCAAGGCTCCAGTGCAGGAAAGTGCTGGGGAGACAAGGAGTTGCAGCTGCAGACAGCCTGTTTGCCTGAGACAGCTCCTGCAACTCGTTGGAATAGGATCACACAAGTCTTTTGCCTCCTCTTACCTCCCTGCTTATTCCATATTTCCTTTTCCTGCCATCTTCATTTTTTGTATTTTTAGAAAACACTTAAAACTGAAATAAACATGGATGAAACTTGTGGTTTATAAAAGACTATTCATACCATGGCAAAGATATCCCACAGCCATCTGGGTTTCCAATGTAAAAGATTTTCCCAGGTTTTTTTACCATTTTTTTGCCTATAATGTGTGTAGCATCCCTCATTTTTCCTTGTTTTAGGGAACATCCCAGAAATGTGCAACCTGCATTTGCCAAGCATCTTTCCTCCCAGGCAGGGCATGTTCCTCCTCATCCCCAGGCTTCCCCTGGGAAGGTCCCAAATGGATGTGCTGCTTCAGAAAAGTGCAGCAGGTCTGGGAGGGCAGAGACCCCCTGCTCCCCTTGCACTGTGGAGAAAAATCCTTGCTTTTCCCCCGCTATATTATTTCCTTGAGAATTTCCCTTTTTTATATGCACGGGGCGAGTCTGTTCAGACCGTATCTGACCATTACAATGCTTTTTCTCGTATGACACTCACTGATGTTCTAAACCAGCAGGGGCTGGCCCAGTCTCGTGTCTGCTCTGTTCCCAGCCAGCCTCATGGTTTCAGGGTGTCCTTTTTTTGGCTGTGAAGATCTTCCATCAGGATGTATTAAGGCAGAAAAGAAGTTGGAAAAAGGCTGGTCTACCCATGCATGCTCCAGCATGCAACCCCAGGGCAGCCCTAATCCCCCACACCTCCATTTCAGTGCGAAGCCAGGAGGAAGACTAATTGCTGACAGCATCGCCAGGAAACTCAACATGTCCAAAACCATTGTGCTGTTTTTAGCATCTTCCATCCAGGAATCTCACAAGCGTGTGACTGAGGAGGTATTTTTACCTTCCTCCCTCAGCATTTCAGGCGGGACAGCTGGTGCCTCCACAGTGTGAGCCAGTCACTGGTGGCTGCTGTGAGCCAGGACCAGCAGCTGGGCCTGCTGCCAGGATTGCTGACTTCCAGGTCCCAGCATCCCGGGATCCCACAGCTGAACCAACCACCCCATTTCCACATGGGGTTTAGTCTTTGGGATCAGAGCTGTGGCTGTGTGCTTGAAATCCTCCCCCAGTGCTTCTGTAAACAGAAGCAGAGAAGATTAGGAGGAACAGCAAATGTGGATTAAGGACAAAAATAGTGCAAAATCGTGTGGAGTCTTTTTTTCAGATAAACAATATGTGAAGGCTGGCCACAGCTCTCCTGCTGTGCCCGTTCCCATATGTGCCCAAGCTCCCATACCCAAAGCTGGGCTCTTGTGGGCTGATCCAGGTGCAGAACTGGCCAATAAAACAGCAAATGAGACGCAGGGGGTCAGACCTCAGTCAGCACTCAGCACTCCAAATCCTCCAAATCCAGCCTCCCTGTCCCCATGCTGCTGCCCTTGGTGTGACAGAGAAAACCGTGCATTGCAAGGGTCCTTGCAAGTCTACTCCTCATGGATTTTCCTCATGGAAAAATCAGAATAGCGTGGCCAGCAGGACCAGGGCACTGATGACCCCCATGTACTCAGCACTGGTGAGGCCACACCTTGAGGGCTGTATCCAGTTCTGGGCCTCTCATTTGAAAAAGGACACTGAGGTGCTGGAGCATGTCCAGCAAAGGGCAACAAGGCTCTGAAAGGTTTGGAAAACATGTCTGTGAGGAATAGCTGAGGGAGCTGAGCTTTAGTCTCAAGAAGAGGAGGCTGAGGGGGCAGCTCATCGCTCTCTACAAGTACCTGAAAGGAGGCTGTGGCCAGGTGAGGGCCGGTCTCTTCTACCGGGCCTGCAGTGAGAGGACAAGAGGGAATGGCCTTGAGACGAGACAGGGGAGATTCAGATTACATATTAGAAAAAGAAAATTCAATGTTAGGGTGGTCAGGCATTGGAATAGGCTGCCCAGGGAGGTGGTGGAGCCACCATCCCTGGGGTGTTTACGAGGCCTCTGGCTCTGGCTGATGTGGGTTAGGGATGACAGCAGCTGTGCTGGATGGACACCCGGACTGGATGACCTTAAAGGTCTCTTTCAACCTTGATGATGATTTTGTGATTCTATGAGTGTGTCCCTGCACACCTATTCCTTGGTGGGTACTACCCAGCCCAGGTTGGACGCTAGTTTGTTCAGACTGATGTGTGGGGGAACAGAGGGGTGTAACTCATTGGCTTTCTTAAGAAGCACCAAAATAAAGCCAAGGTCTGTGAAAACTCCTGGGGTTTCAGTCAGTCCAAACCCTTTACTGAAAAAGCAATGATCCTGAGGAAAAGGATGCAACCTCCTGACTCTCCTCTGGACAAAGCCAAAGGCTGTGGCAGGAAGGATGACGATTGATGCAAGGGTGACTACGTAGTTTGCTGGAGAACAAGGACCTTTTAAGTCTTTGGAGTATATTAATAAGGATATCTCTATTTTTAAGACATCAGTGAGAGCCACTGGAAGCACTCAGCTTGAACCAGCAGGGAGTTAATATCCCTGACAGAAATCCCTCCTCTGGGAAATCAGCCCTCAATGAAAACCCAGCATGCCATCCTTGCACGGCGCGCAGCAAATCGGCTCAGCGCGCTGAAAACCAAGTGGTGTGCCCGTCCTGCGGCGCCCATCCGGGGCTGGAGCGCAGCCGACACCGCAGCCGGGATGCTGCCGGCGGCACATTCGGGTGCCGCTGCTCCGCAGGGCCACAGCTGCAGTGCCCCGGGACAAGGCGCTCCCTGCAGGGGCCTGAACCTGCCGTGATCGCTCCTGCCTCTGGGAGCTGCTGCTCCAGGACGCTGGGAGATGTGGCAGGAAGGGCAGGCGCCAGCCCCGAGATCCCGAATTAGGTCAGTGGAGTTGTAACATCTGGCCCCGCAGCTGCCTTTCTGCGGGAATTAGGCACCGGCGCCACTCAGGCACCGTGACGTAAATACCCCGGGATGCGGCTTGTGGGGGTCTGCACATCTGTGCTCTCCCTGTGGCCGAGGGGCTCGGGGCTGCTCCGCAGAGGAGAGAGGCTGCATTCGCCTGGGCATTGCCCTGTCCCAGCCACGGCCCCAGGCTCCCCGCAGGGCACTGCCTTCCCCCGGGCCGGCGGCTGGGCCGGTCACCTGCGATCCATTGCAGCACCATGGGAGGAGTTGCAAACCTGAGCGAACATTCCCGGGAAACTGGGAGAAACTGCAAATAAGGAGGCATTATCCAAAAAAGCTACACAGGAGATCAGGAAACCCGGCTTAGTCACGGGACAAGGCCACGGGCAGGGGGGACACCAGCTGCTAAAGGACATTCCCATTCACCGTGCAAAACCAGAGCCAACTTTTTACATACCATATATAAACACACAGCGTCTCTATATAAACCCACATAAATAAAGACGTACAGAACATTACTCTTGATTAGCATTTTAAGCAGCATCAAATTTCCTTTTTTCTCAGTCATGAGAAGGCAATTAGGTTTTCTGTGTGGTTTTTATTTTTTTTTTAACTGCAGAGCAGCAGCAAGCACACTGTCAGGTGGTCCCTTCTTGATATTTTACAACGTGCTTGTCAGCCTGGGCTGCTCTTTGTGGCTGTGGATTTCAGGCCAGTTTAGTTCAGGGTTTTCTTTGCCACTCCCATTGGAGCAACCTGAGGGGCACAGAGTAAGACAGGCGGAAGGATCATGACAGCTTTGTATTTCAACCCCCTGCTCAAAGCTCAGAGCAGGGTACTCGGGATGCTGTATCCAGCTGGGGGCTGTAATACCTTCAGGGATGGAGCCCTCCCAGCCTCCTGGGCACCTGCATAGCCACTGTGGGGCTTCCCTGAACTCACTGCAATTCCTTGACATCCATCAGGTACCAGGGGGAATGTGGCATCCACATGTGGTCTAACAAGTGCCAAGGGGAGCAAGAGAACCCCTTCCCTCAACCTATGGCCGTGCTTCTGCCCACAGGGCTGGGAGGTGCTGCTCTCCATCGCTGCCAGGGCACCCTGGGTGCTCACACTCAGCTCCTGTCCCATCCCCAGGACTTTCCCACACTGCTGCTCCCTGGCCAGTCCCTCCCCGGGTTTGCTCTCAGGAGTTAGTCCTTCCCCCTTGCAGCAAGTAGGAAGGAGCAGGTTTAACACCTGCTCCTGCCTTTTCTGGTTGCAAAAAAAATAAATTTCTAAGTACATAGGACCATTTTTTTTGCATGCTTTCTCCATGCAACTGCATTTCTCTAGCTTCATGTGGCTGGGGATTGTCCCTGTAAATGGAAAGACAGGAAGACATATAAACCTGGAATTTAGGAAGAACAATGGTTGGAGAAGGTTTTAAAAGGAAAAGTTTAAGGCAAATGGAAAAGAGCAGTATGAATCACACACCAGAAATAGAACAGCAACAAGAGCAGAAGGTGAAATAGAAAGTGGAAGCAGGTCTATTGCCAATGCCCATAGCAATCCTCACTGCTTACAATCACTTTGTGACTTCATAAGTTGGCCTCCTCAACCAGATCAGATGAAATCCCCTGAGCTTCCGGGCATCTATTGTTGATCATCTGTCTTTATGGACAGAAATATTTTAGTATCTCTTAAATCAGTGTCACGTGTGTCTCTTCCACAATTTCTGGGCTGCCTTTACTGTCTGCACAGTTACAGACATAATCTTTGTTGTACCACGATCTTGTGATCTGATGTAATTTTCTGGCTGCTTCTTTCTCTGTAATAGACTCCCTTCATTTTTTAGTTCCTCTGTGTTTAAAATAATATAAAACTTTACCCCTGTCCCTCAAGATTATCCATCAATAATAAGAGTTTGAAAGTAGAGACTGAGTATGCTTCAGAAGAACACAGGTGTTAGGGGAAGATGGCACAGAAGAAATTACTGGGCTTCTCTTTGTATCATTAGAAATCATTACCATTAAACCACCCTATCTGGACTCTGGGCCCTTTGCCTGTATCTTCCTATGCCAGGAGTATCATAATTTTAGGCTTCTTCAAGCAGCTTTCATTTAAAAATTAGCTTTAGCCTTCTCCCCTTAGAGATAAACCCCAAATATCTTTCTCCATCCCACCAGACTGAGACTGAGCAATGCGGTGGATGAAGCCCACAGAAACAAACAGTGAATTGGGTCAGTGGGTCTACAGAAGGTTTTTGGGAAGCTGAGGTTCAAAGATGCCTGAATAATTAGCTGTGGACTATTTGCGAGTTTGTGGTCCCAAGGACTGCGATAAAGCTGCTGTATCTCAGGCTTAACCACTGTGATACCGGAGCGGTGCCAGGATATTTCAAGTTAGGGCTTTAATTCATATTTACAAGTTATGTTTGTGGCCCACTAAGGCCCACACAAGACTTCAGGAGGATGCTGAGACTCAGCAGTGGGAGCAGAAAGAACAGCAGCCACAACACCCTTTAAACAAGAGACTTGGTGCATGATTAAAGGCAGTATGGACAAGACACACGGAGTCATGCTTTAACACGTCATGCAGGATGGGTGCCCAGCTTGCAATCAGATGCATCCCGAACACATGGGACTACAGCTCTGCTACATCCCATTTCAGCTTTGGGAAACCTCTCCCTGCAGGCCAGAGCCAGCCTTGGGACAGCTGAGCAGTCAGCAGTCCCTGTGCCCAACAGCTGGAAAAAGAAGGTGGAGAGCTAGAGCGCATGAGGAGGAGCCATGAACAGGAGCCCATGAGGGCTGAGCCCTGCTTGCCCAGCACAGCAGTCCATTCCCAAGTGGCTTTCCCTCATTATCCCCTCGCTCACTGGAGCAACAAAACCCTCAGTACCAGTAGCTGTTGCAGAAACAGTGAGGAGAGATGAGGTAATGGCAGGAGAAGACAACAGGGAGGTGGAGGAGAAGAGCAAGGGAGGAGGCAGCTCTGTGGGGTCTTTTTCCACAGATAAGTCACTGTGGGAGCAGGAGAAGAGGAGGCCAGGGCAGGAGGATCAGGGCATGAACACAGAAGGCAAGCAGGAGTCTGGGGAAACAAGAGCAGGATGAGGAGGAGGAAAGTCCTGGGGGTCACCAAGACGCTCTGCAGGGAATTGCTGGAAATAGGAAAGTGGAGATGTTTTTCTCAATTGCCAATTTGAGAAGCCATTAAAACACACACCCGTGCACGTCCTTGTATTTAGGGAAATCTTTTTTTCCTGCATCTTTCCCAAACCCACTAAAGCAACCATGTAGGGAAAGCATTTGTCAGCACGCATGGAGGCATTCCTGTGTGCCCCTGATTGACTTCAGGTTACCCTCAGTGAAGGCCATTTAACCCCCAGGGGAAGAAACACCTTCTCTAAAACAGGAACTACAGCACTAAAGTCATGACACTTTCCTACTGTGCTTCTGCACTTTCCTTTGGAGGCACTGGCAAGGTGCTCCCAAGAAAGGCAAAGGCTGCAAGCAGAGCCTGAGGTTTCTCTTGGTCCAAAAGGAGGAAAAATAAACCCTTCATAAAAAATTAAGATGAATTTCATCAGGCAGAGGATGTTGCCACCTACTGCCTAAAAAAGGGCAGACATCAGTTCCCTGTGGTTTAGGTCATTCCTGGGATTTGAGGTTTTGTGCATGTTCCAGGGACTAACAGATTATTTTTTTCTGCTTGTAACACAGGTACCAGCAACTCCTCTTCCATGGTACTGCTGGCAAACACAACAGACCAGGAAACACTCCCTTCTCTGCAGTCTCCTCACTGTAATCAGGTTTGCACATCAGGTGAGCTACCACAGCAAGCAAATATCACCTGAAAAGCATTCAGATGAGCCCAGCTGTGTACTTAGCTGCCACTTTTACCCTGGTGCCTCTTAGCAGGAGGTGTAAAACCTACAGAGAGAGCCAAATTTTGAGCACCCAAAAACAAATTAAAGACAGAAGGGACTTCTAAAATTATTTTCAAAGAACTGTTAAAAAGTGTGTAGTCTACACACACTAGGAATAGGAGTGGAATCACTGCCCTTATTTGCAATTCAAATTGGGTTGTAATGTTGAGAATTAGCGCATACATTCTTTGTGCAGGATTAAATAAAAAGGCTGATGTTTCTCTGAGACAGTAGCTTGGCAGACAACGAGAAACAACATAAAACGAGCCTGGGTTGCTCTGCAGTCAGAGCTGATGAAACAGCAGCATTGGATTGCTATTCCCCCTGGTGAAACGCCTCTGGGGAAAAGATCTATTAATCACAACCATCTGGAAGGCAGCCTCAGCTGCAGCTGCAGTCGGGATACTGGGGACAGGGTTGAGCAGCCAGACAAGTGGCTGTGGCCAGGAAGGAACAGCAGGGACTATGCTACATCCATCTGTGGGGACAGGGGAGAAATGCCACCAGGGTCCGGTGCACAGGAATGGAAAGCAAAGCCTTGGGAATCACACTGATTTAATCTGTGTGATTTAAACCTTAATTTCTGTAAGGGCTCCAGACATGATGAAAGTACTCTGCAACTGGGTAGTTTTCTGGGGGCTCAACCAGTTCCATGCGGGATCTAAAATTACCAACACAGCAGCAGAAAGGGAAGGGAGCTCATGCCATGGCAGGTGGCAGGGCACTCAGTCACTGGAGCTGGCCAAATTAGCTTCATCCACTTTGCCAAGACCCATTGCCCTGACTGCATCTCCTGCCAAGTAAAGACAATGTCGCTTCTGCAGGGAGGCACAAATCTGCGTTTCCAGAAGGAAAACTGAGGAAAACTACAATTTTAGGTGATTTTCCAAAGTTCTCAGAGGCCTTTACTAGTCATGTGAAGGCCTGAATGCTGTCAATACAGTTCCCAGGTATGGCACAAAGTAAAGCCTTCGTCTTCACCAGGAACCGTAGAATGGTTTGGGTTGGAAGGAAACTCAAAGTCCATCTAGTTCCACCCCTCTTCCCTGGGAAGGGCCACCTTCCACTAGGCCAGGTTGCTCAGAGCCCCATCCAACCTGGCCTTGAACACTTCCAGAGATGGGGTACCCACAACTTCCTTGGGCAACCTGTGCCAGCGCCTCACCACCCTCACAGCAAAGAGTCTCTCTCTAATACCTAAGCTAAACCTACTGTCTGTCAGTTTAAAACCATTATTACCCCTTGTCTCCCCATCCTCGTTAAAAATCCCTCTCCATCTCTCTTATAGGGACCTATGAGCACTGGAGGGTGCTCTAAGGTCTCCCTGGAACCTCCAGGCTGAACATCCCCAACTCCCTCAGCCTGTCTTCACAGGAGAGGTGTTCCATCCCTCTGACCATCTTTGTGGCCTCCTCTGGATTTCCTCCAACAGGTCCATTTCCTTCCTGTGCAGGGGAACCCAGAGCTGGATGCAGCACTGCAGGTGGGGTCTCACCAGAGCAAAGGAACAGAATCCTCTCCCTCTCCCTGCTGGCCACACTGCTTTGGATGCAGGCCAGGACATGGTTTGCTTTCTGGGTTGCAAGGGCACATTGCTGGATCATAGCCAGCTTCTCATCCATCAGCACCCCCGAATCCTTCTTCTTATGGCTGCTCTTCTGCCCAGTCTGTATTTTGCTTGGGATTGTCCCAACACACACAGGACCTCATATGAGTCAAATCTGGGAAGAAGCGATTCAGCAGCTCTCAAAGGAGAGAAGGAAAATCTGAAGGTTACCAAATGAGAAGGTCTTGAGAGCAGAAAAGGGATTTCTCTTGCCTCTGTAATCTTGCTACCCTACAAAAACCTGGTCACCGTGACATGACAGCTTTTTCCATTTCCTTTCATTGTGAAGATTATCGCTGGCAGACCGGGGCAGGAGGCATCTGAGAAACAAGAGGAATTATATTCTTAGTAAAGCAAAAGCACAAGTTTTATCTCGACCTACGTGGTGCCCTGTCCCAGGGCAAGCTGAAGTATGATCACCTTCATTAAAAAACTGCCCTGTCTGCACAAAGCAAGCATCTTGGCTGCCTCAGAAACCTCTCCAGATGACTGTGCAGAGGTGATATATTACAGAACCAGAGCTGTTTTTCCAATCATGAGGGGAATGGATAAAAATTTTGACTTGTTTTCTTGTCAGTCAGCAATTCTTTCTCATGATACTGCTCAAAAATCTGTTCCAGTGGTCATCCACTTTTAGTAGGTCAAGGGAAAAGAACAGGGTGCAGCATGCAGGGATAATTTGCAGCTGCAGCCTCCGGATCAGCACTGCCTGGCACCCCAGGCCACTTGCAGGACCCTCAGTGCTGCTGCTGGGTCCCTGCCTGTAGTCTCAGCTGCCCTCCTGCATCCCCTCCTGCTCCTGAAGAGATGCCCAGGCAGCTGTGGATACCTGATGAACAGACCAAACGCTCCAGTCTCCCAGCTATATATTCCTGGGACCACAGGAAGGGAATGCCTTCTGTGCACTGGGCTTCCTCCCTGCTGCCCAGAGCCAAAGACAGCCAGTACCCTCCATCAAGCCAAGAGGATGGGAACAGTGCTTTTTTCTAGCACTAGCAGGTGTTTAGATCTGGGTGTGGGGGAGGAATCCCATTGGCACCCCCTGAAGACGACCTCTGCCATTTTTACCAAGATGTAACACACACTTCTAATGATGAACACTTGTGACTAGTTAGAAGCAAGGGAAGCTGCCAAGAGGAACAAGCGGAGTAGTTCCAAGCTGAGAAGTAACCATGTGGCAACAGGAAGGCAGGGGTGGGCAAACCCAGAGCGTGGAGCAAAGCTCCCTAAGTGCTCCATTCCTGAAGGTGCTGGCACAGGCAGCCCATTTTCAGGAAGAGGAGCGCAGCAGAACCTGGTGTGAGGAGCAGGCTATCCTGATGGTTGGCTACCAAATCCCCCAGCCACCCGGCAGAACAGGATACTCACCAGAATGCGGCATGAGGTGGGTGTGGGTTGTGGACAATGGAGCAACTGCCTTTGCTGAGCCTTAAAAAGCAGCCTAAGGTCAGGAAACAGAAGTTGGCAGTGGAGAAACATCAGCTTCACTGAGAGAGGCTTGTAAACATTAAGGGTTGGAAACCCAAGAACTGTGTGCAAAAGCAACCTCACCAGGTAATTCACAGGGAGAAGTACATCCTTACCCGGGGCACTAACACAGCCTGCCCTCACTACCCACAAACTAGCCTGACAATGCTGCACAGACAGGATGATGAACCCTTGTACTGGCTTGCTCCACAACTTCAGCTACACTTTCTGCTTATTGTCAAAGCATGAACCAGTGATCCAGCCCAATTCTTGATTTCCATAGTGATTTATTTGTAACCTTTAAAAGCATTATCTTAAGCCACTTACATTTAAATCATACAGAGGAGTTTCTTGAATCAATGAAGACAAAAGCAATCCTCAAACAATTAATAATCTCTTATGCTTACTGTTGAAATTGTGAAGGGGAAACATAGATCATTCCCTGAGGTGCCCAACTGAGGAATGGCTTTGGCAGCCTGGCCACAAGAAGACTCTGGTGACAGTGTTACCTGAACCAAAGAGGTCCAACACGTGGCCTTTTGAAGAGTCAGGGCATCAGCAGCTTACTGCCTATCAAATGGGAAAACTGTAGTGAAAACCAAAAGAACTACATCACTTCCTCAAAACTTTGTATTTCATGCTGGAAGCAGCAGTATCAGGATGCTGAACCTCAATTGTGGTCAGCCAGATAAGCTACTCAATATGGCAATGTATTTTGTATCAGAAGAAAAGTTTGTGGTCTTTACTCACAGAATCACACAATCACTGAATCACCAGGTTGGAAGAGACCTTCAAGATCACCATATATAAAAATATAAATGCCTTTTCATACCTACCTCCCCATATTTAAGTGCAATTGCACATTCAACAGGGCCATTTGCAGTGCCATGCTTGGCAGGAGCAGGATCATTTTCTCTCCCTCACTACCTCTCCTCTTTCACAGAACACACACGAAGCTGAATGGAGATCTTCATTCTCACACAAGAGCAGCAAAATTTCCAGCTCCACAAGTGCCTGGAGTCTGGACTATGTTATTGCAGCAACACCTGTTGCAGAAACACCCAGCAGATGCACAGAACTGCTCCTTAACACCTCTTGTTTTGTGCCTCTGCAGAGCAGGTGGTGCTTCCCTACACGCTTTAAAGGAAACAAGAGACAAGTCTAGCACTACCTGGTGACACCTGGATGTGACAGGCTCCTGGCCGACAGCACACACACCACAAAACCTCTGCTACATGTTCTCTGACTTGTGACAACTAATTCAAGGAAATTTAAGTACCCAAATATCAGCAAGTTAAACAAATTTTGGCTTTGCAGAAATAGCATATTTAAATTATGTTTTATTCAGTGGATGAAAAAAGTTACAAACCTGGGCTGTCTCATAGTACCTCTTTAGCTTATAGGTTTTGTACTGGCTACACAGCTGCTGTATTGCACAGGTTCACACATCACTCTCAATTTTACTTTTTTAATAAAAAAGCCCTGGTGCAGCCCAAACTTACCAGAAAAAACCAAAGCACTTAAGAAACAAGTTTAAGAGGTGACAGAAGACTTCCCCAAAAGGGCAATGCTCTATTTCAGAAGAGAACTCCGAACACATGCTCTGCATTTCAATTCAAATACAAATGCAGTGTAATAGATTATGTTGCCCAGAGAAGCTGTGGATGCCCCATCCCTGGCAGTGCTCAAGGCCAGGTTGGATGAGGTTTTGAGCAACCTGGTCTGGTGAAAGGTGTCCCTATCCATGATGAGGGGGCTGGAATTAGACTTTAAGAACCCTTCCAACCCAAACCATTCCATGATTCTACGATAAACGCAAAAGATCTAATAAGCTTTTACAAGTTTCTGATCATCCTAAGTGTGTGTGTGAGAGGCTGGAGAATAACAGTGGGGAGAATGAAGACAAGCGTAGTGAAACCAAATTTCCTGATAAATGGAATCTCCATTTCAGAGCAAACGGGGATGCTAAAGCACCAGCATATGCCCACATAGAAGGCATCCTCAGTTTTGATGAGTCCAAAAAGCAGTTCAGAATCTGCAGCTTCTTAGAAGGTAAATGTTACCTGATTATTACTTTATTCAACTTATTGAATTAAACTGAAACTTGAGGGGCAGATGCAGGCAGTGTACATCCTTTGCGATGTACCACAGAGCAGATTTTGCAGTTTTCTTTACTTGCAAGGCAAAGCCATGTTCACTTACTGATACTCAGTGTCTTCTCTGAAAAACAGATAGGCAGAATATCTGAAATTAGTTACAGTAAGGAGGCCTTTATGCAGACTACTGAAAATGCAATTTCTTTGAGAAGTTAGCTGAATAAATCGTATTTCTGTAATCATAACTCATGTACAAGAAAAATGACCAGAAACAGAGTGATAGCAGGGATAACACAGGGAACACCTGCAAAAAAAGAGATATTCTTCATTATTCCACAGGCAAACATAGACATAAGAAATCCCCATCAATTTTTAACAACTCAAAGTGTTGTTTCCCATCCATGCACCAGATTAACAACTCACAGAAGGCAGTAAGGACAGCGGGAAAAGCAGGACTGCCAGAAGGGGAGCTGGTGGGACACAGCACAGCATGTGCAGGCACTTGGTGCCCTCTCCTGGGCACGACAGAAAGAGCCTTGTTTAGCCAGTTGAGAGCATGGGCATGGAAATGGGGTCTTCTACACCTTAAACTGATTCCTCAGAAGAATCAAAGACACAGGTGAATCAGAGAAAAAGTACACACATTTCCCAGGGAAGTACTCTGCTGCTCAACTCCATTAAAATTCCTGACACAGCACCGTGTTACATCACAACATTGTTTATTATGTAACTTTTTACAATACAAACAAAAATACAGAAATGCAGTATATGAATACAGCTAAATGCAAAATGGTGATGTTTTTCTCGAGGCCATATTCCCATTTCTAGTAAAATAAAGAAAGACTGCACACAGGTAGAAACAGGTTGGTAGTTAACTCCACAATTTTGCCTAGAAATGACCTATAAATGCATTTTCCTGCTACTTACCATAAAATGTAAAAAGGGAGTTAAAGGAAAGTTTTACTCACTGGTTCCTACCATATGAAAGAAGCTATATTCTATTTAGGAGGGCCAATATATGGAAAAATATCTAAATTAAATGTTATTACAAAAAATGAAGCAGTAATGAGATCCTTCTGGCTAAAGAAGTTACTAAATGAGAATAGCATATATTTAAAGAATCCAAAACATAAAAGGGTTGTTATAAAAAGCTTAGGTGCACTGTAAGCTTACAACTTTTGTTTTTCCATGTGTCCTTTTAAACAATGGAAGTGTCAAAAATAGGGTCAACTGTGTTAGACTAAATTACATTACTGTATATGCTGCACTGAATGGAATTTTTGTATTATAATAATAGAGAAGCATTGTTTGCATCATATTATGGCAATTTATCCTCACTAAAAACCGTCTAGTGTCCTGCATTTTTTGATATCCTGTAAACCGTCAAACCACCAGAACATGATTGTACAACAGTAAAATGTTTTCTTTTGCATTAAAATGACACCTGTTTAAAAAAAAAAATGAAAAAAAGGTACTTAGAGCTGTTATTTTTCCAAGTACACAACACCCTAGACAATTCAAGGCATCTCATTCTCCATAAAAATTAACAAAAATTTGTCATGCTGTTAAATCCATTACTATGGATACGACTGGTGCAAAATTGGTCAAACGGATCCAACAAACACTGATGTCCAGGCTGGCATATTGGCAACTAATACATAACTGGTGGTCAAAATGATGCATTTAAAATATCTTCCCTTTCTTCTTATTCTTTTCCAAGGTTCTAAAATGACATTAAAAAAAAAAAACAAACACAAACTTTGTTAAATAATACATACATGTTCTGTTTGGTTTTGTTTTTTTTTTTACATTACTAATATACACCTTTTAAAACAGGCATTTTAATGATGCTTTACTGGTTGCAACACAATGGATGAAAGTTACTATGTACACAGTACTTGTACAGTGTGAATCAAGCAATGCAGCTGTCACCAGATTTTCCCTCCCAAGGACTAGGAGAATTAAGCATTTTAATTTTCAAAGCTTTAATTTTTCATCCCCCAGAAGTCTGCCGCAATCTAGCAATATAAACACTTGTTTTTTACAAAGATGTATTTATGTGTGGGTACCATGTTTTTGCAGGCTAAAATCTGCTTTAGAAGCTAATAATCATCTCACTATTGCTGAAATATGGTCATTTGGAATTAAAAGCAGTTCAAGATTTTTCTTGGCTTTTCAGTGACAGCTCCATAGTGGTCAACGACCATGGATGGATCATTATTATCTCAGAAACTCCTTTTAGCAGAAAGCTACAGAACTTTTAACATGAACTGCAGGACAAAACTCATTTACCTGGAAGAATTCTGTTGTTCCAAAATACGTTGTTGAGCTTCCCAGTTCGCTTTCTCGTCCTCAAACTGACGACGCTTTTCCTCCAGTTCTTTGTGTTGTGCCTCCAAGTTCTTTTTCATTTGCTCATGACGTCGCTGCAGCTGTAGAAGATTATGAACAGAGTCAGTAAGTGCAGAAAACACAGCAACTTCTGGAACTGTAACAACAATATCAGTAACTAAACTTACTAATGCAACAAAATTATGTATTATAATTTTCTTCAGAGAAAGTAGCTCAAGTAAAAACCCTACAGTGATAGGTACTGCCAGTAACAGAAAAAAAGGTTATTAATCCCATAGCTTCATTTTAAAGTTGACAGAAAATGCCCCAAATGCTGCCCAAGTTACAAATAGGATTTGTAAGCAGCTACGTTTGGCAAATAAAAGGAAATTAAAGAATACTTTGGTATTTGATGCAAACATTAAGCAGCAAATTTCAGAGCATTTGAGTATCACTAATGCATAAAAGAGCAGCATCTTCGACTTTCTGGGGGCGGGAAAAAACCAAAACATTGATTTCATCCTATAGCATTAACTATACTGTGGGCCTATCTGGAAAAAAATATTACGTGGATTAATTTATTCACTAATTAAATGAATTAATATTATTGACAAAGTGAATTGTCTACATTCCAAAAGAGAATAAGAAGTCTCCCTGCAAGTCAATGGGACAGACAGATAGTCAAATGTGTTGTATGTGAGGATGGAAACACTTGTCAGAAAAAGTGATTCCTTTTGTGTGGTGTAATGTTTTTATGAATTGAGTTAAATCATAGAATGGTTTGGGTTGGAAGGGACCTTAAAGATCATCTAATTCCAACCCTCCCGCAAGGGCAGCGATGTCTTACAATAGACCCAGTTGCTCAAAGTCCCATCCATCCTGGCATCCACAACTTCTCCGGACAACCTGTTCCAGTGCCTGACCACTCTCATAATAAAGAACTTTCTCCTAACCTGATCAAAACCTACTTTCTTTCAGTTTAGAGCCATTCCCCTTGTCCTGTCATTTCATACCCTTGCAAATAGTCCCTCTCCATCTTTCTGGCAGGGTCCCTTCAGTACTGGAAGTGCTTTCAGTACTGGAAGGCAACAATTGGGTCACCATGAACCCTCCTCTTTTCCAGGCTAAGCAATTCCAATTCTCTCAGCCTTCACTCATACAAGAGGTGCTCCATCCCTTTTAATTGTGTCAGAGTGAGTCTGGAGGAGGCCCCCAAGACACCGATGTCCTTTCTGTGCTGGGGACCCCAGAGCTGGATGCATCACTCCAGGTGGGGTCTCACCACAGTGGAGAAGAGGGGCAGAATCACATCCCTCGACCTGATGTCCACACTTCAGAGAAAGTGGACATCAGATAAAAAACTTCCTCTTTTCTTACTCTCTTGCAAGACTCTGATGCCATTTTACACAAACCCTTGAAAATGTATTTCCTTTTACATATTTTTACATGGCTGTCTATTGCCTACTTTTCTGCATTTAGATAAATACAACAGAAGTTTACAAAGCCATGAATGGTGAAGAAAAAAGAAGAATGAATTGCATCAACAAAGAACTGGTATCACAGGATACACTCAGTCAAAAAGTCATGAGATAGTACATGAAAACCAGAGATATTTTTGTTTGTTTTTCACATCACAAGGAGAATGTGGAAGCCAGAAGTATAAAAGGGTTCAAAAAGATTCAAGACAGGAACTGCGGAAGGATAAATCCAGTGACTACAAAACCCACGGTCCCTGTAAAACATCTGGCTTTAAAATCCTCAAATTGCTGACTGGTGTATTTTACTATTTATATCCCCCCCTATCTATTCAGTTCTCAAAAAAGAAAAACCCTAGATTGATTTTTTTTCTCCTCTGATCCAGTATGCCTTGGCTCCTTACAGTGCCTAAGCTGCCAAGCATTTAAACTACCCTTCCAAGTTTCCTCCTTTTTCCTCAAATTTGAAGCCAAACTTTCTTTAGGAACTTTGACAGCTCTGAACTTCTCTATTAGGCTCTTTGTGAGAAACTCTTTTCCCAAAACTTACAAAATTGTTTTACATAAACTTCTAATGGTAATAGTCCCTTAAAAAGATCACTTTCAGAACCCCTTGAAGCCTGTACAAAACCAGTTTCACTGTGAGGACTTCCACCTGGAGATGACAGAAATTAGAGCTAAGTATCCATAAAATTTGTTCAAATGATAGCAGAACACTGATAAAAACATATCCCTGACTCTTCCTTAGCCTAGTAATTCTCACTTAGGTGATTTCCTATAGGCATTGTGTCCAATTCCTGAAATGCTTTTTCAATACGCACAGCAAATTATCATTACGGCATTAGCTTATGCAAGTTGTAAAAGCCTCAAGAACTTTTAAAATCACATGGAAGAGTAAGCACAAAATATTCCAGAGAAAAGGAAGAAGAAGAGGGTAAGGAAGTTAAGGAGTATTTTAACATGCTATGACTAAAAATAAAAATAGAATGCATGCGAACATTGAAATTACATTTTAAGTTCAGACTTACACCATTTCAGCAAAGACAAAAAACTGCGAAAGGAGAATGGTGGTGTCTTTACACATAAAAACCAACTATGGAATCAATTATGCTGCAAAGTCTTGGCAAAAAGTCCCATCTCTACACTTGTTCAGCCTCAAGTTATACTGGTGTTTAAAACATTTTGATTACCTCAGCTTCAGAGTCCTTCAGTTTCTGAACTTTTTCTTTGACTTTCATCTCAAACACCTGTTCCATTTCCATTTCCATTTTTTTCATTTTGGCTACATGCTCCCTCCTTTCCTCCTCCATCTGTGCCAATGGGCTCCTGCCATAAATCCAGAAGAAGCAGTTAGCGAGTAAGAACTTTTTTCCCTGTCTGTTACATTAGGGCATCTGGAAAAAGCAAGATAAAAATGCTGAAGCAGTACGATAAATACATCGCTGTAGGCGTTGCTAGCTTAAATTCAATTTGCATGATTATATTAACTGTTTAGATAAGCTTTACTCAAAAAGATATCTCACGCAATGTCTTTTCCTCCCCCACAATTGGTTTACATTACATTTGTGTTAACAGAAACTCTTAACTTTCTATCTGTAGAACCACCTGGTCACGGGAAGAGAGGAAATCAAGGTTATAACAAGAAGAAGAAAATTAGCATCTTCCAAGAGATCTTCAGGCATCTTTTTCTTCCCCATAATTCATATGTAAAAATCAATGGACATAACAAGGAAATTAAGAGCACTGCAGACTAAAGTCCTATTTTCTCTCTAAATCTCATTGTTCCAAGTGAGCCCAAGAGTCATTTCACATTACAACTGTGCTGAATGCTCTGGTCACAGTTCTGAAGAGAGATCAGCTTTGAAGAAAAGGTTTGGGCAACTGAACATCAGTATTTCAAAGTGTTAGTTTGAAGACTTTCCTTTAAAAAGCTATTAATAAACATAATGTATAAAAATAATGTACATCATTTTTTATTTTTCCATACACTTTATGGTATCTTTTCCTGGATTCTACTGGATTTTTAAAGCTGTATAAGCCTGCTATCCACGTTATGGTGATACGGGTTTTAAATAGCAAGTTTCACACTGTAAGTGTCTAATAAAATAGGATGATTGTGATCTAATGATGATTGCTACACAGAGTTTTGTTAAGACTCTGCTGTTTCACAAAGAGCAATCAAAACAAATCACTGGCCTCTTGTTTCAGTTTTGAGTATCTATGGCTTAAAATGGCAAAGTTTTAACTATTGTGCTGGCAAAATTAAGACCTGATTATATTTGGAATCGTTGCAATCAACCAGCAGAGGATATCTAATGTAACATATGCAAAAGTCACTCAGACCAGCAAACTGTAAAACAGAGGAGGCAAGCCTCAGTCCTATTAAAAAATAAATTATTTTCATTTCTTAAAAAAACAAACAAACAAAAAGACAAGAACACCAAAGAAACCCTGTTCTGATTCAAATCACGCAGAAAAAGCATTCTGAAAGGAGAAAAGTATTGGCTAACGTTCAGTAGTAACTGAAACATAATTAGCAGTATTGCTTTTGATTCAGAATTTGCCACTCACTCTGAAGGGAATGGAGGTTACATATCAAACATAGTTAAGACCTACTTTGACCATTACCGGCTCCTTTTATCCTTCCTGCTTGCCCATTTTCACCATCTAACCACACAGTGAAAGCAAGCAATGTCATATGAACTCATGGCCATATGAATTTTTTTCTTAAATATCAATATTTTAAAGCTAACAATTGGTGGGGGGCAAGGAGGAAGAAAATCGCATTTCCATTAAAGAAAAGATTAAACTGAATCTGAGTGAATAGTTGCAATGCTTGGACTTGTAAGTAAAATGCTGTATAACATACAGAACTGAAACTGATCTTCAGTTTAATTTTCACTTTAGTCCTTCAAAAGGCCAACTGCTAGCAACCTTTTTCAAGGAAAAAATTAATGGTTAAACACAGGTGAGGTACAATAATGCACAAAAATACTAAGAAAGTAAAGGAAGAGGTGAGCAGCAGTACTTGTGGAAGCTAAGCGGCTGTCAAAACAAGACTGTTTTCTTTCAGAAATGTAAAGTTCTCAAATGCAACTGCTCTTCAAGAATTAATCTACAAAGTAGAATAAATATTGACGAATCATGGCTGCAGTTTTAACTTAAAAAGGGAGCAGAACTGTCCTTTGATTGACAACTTAGTAATCCAATGGGGATGTCATGCAAGCTGTATTTGAGAAAGTGGTAAAAGTCACAGAAAATCTGATTAACTGACAAGAGAGCATTTACAGCTGAGAACTTTACAACATAGGTCACAACTGGCTGTGTTACGTCCTAAGTATGTGACGTGGGTAAAAGCACATCACCCTGTATTTCAGGACAAAATTATACAAGGGACTTACAAAAACAACATAAAACCACCAAAAAAAAAAAAAAAAAGAGCCAAAGGGAAAAAAAAACCCACAAACCACTAAGCAAAGATGTAAACATTTAACTGATTTCAGAGGACATGTGCTGTAGTAACAGTCCTCTAAGTTATTCTGCAAAAATTGAAAATTATTCTAGGTATGTGCAAAGTGGAACCTTTGCAAGCAGGTAATAAGATAAAATCCTGGTCAGAAATTATTAAAGTTACTAAGTCCCCAATTCAATGAAGAATTGTAAATTTATAGGTAAGGATGAAAATTCCACTAATTCTTTATAAGTATCTATATAAAGACGACTGAACTATGGATAGAAACTAGGGGAATTCCACAATCTATGCACTTCCACTGATTTTTGAAATGTGACCAAATTTGACTTGAATCTTAGCTAAAAGGTTTCTAAAGAGGATGGGTTTTTACAGACGTATTTGTCACCGTAAGCATTTATAAATTCCTAAAATTTACAGCAGCACAGCTTTAGGGGAAAAAAAAAAAAAAAACACCAAACCAACTGCTAGGGGAAAAAACAATGCGAAGAGCGGGATACAAGGAAACTGTTTTAAATTTGAAACATCAAACAGTGAAATCCTTTTTGTGTTTATAGAATTTTTGTCTTAAGTTTTTTGGAAAAATTTAAATGACCACTTACATGCCTTCAACTGTGTCAAATCTAAAAAACAAAAAATACAGAGGCTTAGCTTAGCATGCTTAAATAAAACCACAAAACCAAAAAGCAATAATTAAAAAAGTAAATTCAGTATTAATAGATTCCTAAAGCTAATTATGTGCTTCCCCCAAAAGCAAATTTTTCATACTAAAAGGAAAAACTGTTAGTTAAAGCTTGTTATATTTACCTCAAATTCAGTTAGTTAGTTACTACACCACGTCAATGCTAACACAGGTTTGATGTGCAGATGCTTTCAGGAATAGTTTTCCTACAACATCTATGCTTTTTTTAAGAGATTTTAAATATTTTAGTGACATGAACCACCACTTGCTCTAAACAAGTTTTTGGAAACCAATGTCACCCGGAGGCTTATCTCCTCGTTTAGAATTTGTCAGCTAGCAGAGGCCAGTGTACTGAACGGCCGGGAATGTTCTGGCGCTGCAGGAGGAGCACTTGGCTCCCGCGGCCAGCAGAGGTCTCAGCGGCGGCTCGGCTGCAGCGCCGCTGCCCCCGGGCACCGGGATGCTGCACCCAGCGTGCCTCGGCTCAGCGCAAAACGGGCTGAAAACAAGCTCTGATCTCACCCTCCTGTCACATGGGCTTCGTGACATTAGAGCCGCTTCACAGAGTTCCCCAAGAATCCAGGCCAAAGGGGCTGGAAGTGGTCTGGGCTTAGCAGTCAGAAGGACGTGAGCATTGTGTGTTTTGTTACCCTGGATCAGTGATGGATAAGGCCCATCTTTACAATGTACAATATGACATATAAAATAGGTCATTTCAGTAAGAATAAGATTTTACTTTTAAATTCACTAAAGATAGCAGCTTCATACAGCAAACCAAAAAGGTTTCTCGAATTACAACTTTGAAATTTCAGAGCAAATGCCAATTTTCTCACGTCACATAGTACAGATATGAAATTACAATTACCACACAATTTAAAGAGGTGAGTTATCTACACATGTGAAGACTACCCTTGGCATTTAATTTTTTTCATGGTTAGGATAATACTGAAAATTTGAAAAATCAGACTAAACCTAAAACACAAAAAAATCTCCATAACCATGGAAAAGATATGCTTTGGATCACTCTTTGGTTAACAACTTACTTACAGAACAGTCAAGTTTCACCAAATCAAAGGAGGCAAATCAGAGATAAAATTATTAACTGGATTGAAAAAAACCTGTTTCAATTCATCTGCACAGTATTATTAAACCTTGTAGCACATTTTTCTATTTGTTAACACATTTGCACTTTTGTCTAAAGAAATATGTTAACAGCTGCATGAAAAACTGAGATCTGCTAAGATCATAAAAATACAGCTGTTTTAAAGGTACAAAAGGTCAATCCAGCCTCCAACAGCTGCCAGCAAGAGATACTTTTGGAAAAGTACAAGCACCACTGCATGTATGTCTCCTGGTATGTCTGCCCTCCCAGTCTCCAAAAAACCAGCAGCTTAGGAGCTTCCAGAGCCAGCGGGTGTATCTCTGTTTAACCATATGCTCGTAATACCAGCAGGCAGCATCAGAGCACGTCTCCATCCTCACACTGAGATACAGGATCTGGCTCCCATGAAAGAATCGATATTGCCCATTTTGAGACACAGATACTTCTTTCAAAAGGCAAGCAGGCAAGCATAAAATTCCTAAGGGGAGGCACAGATAAACTGTTAACATCTGTTCATCCCCTCAGTTTCGAGGGGGCATATGGTTATTAGGACAATTCCTTCTATGCTGCTTCAACTATACTAGATTAAAAAACCAAAAGCTACAAAAACAGACTGAAGCCAAAAAAGCATGTTAAAGCTTAAAAAAAAAAAAAAAAAAGCTGCAACTCAGCACACAGTTAAGGTAAGAACAGAAAAATAGCATCAGCTGCTTCATTCAACCAGCACATGCATTCAAGAATTTAATGTATTTACTTGTTAAGTCACTCTATGTTTTGGGAAACAAACTCTTACAAAATGTTCAAAATACTCTTTGTAAGTTTGCAGTAGACTCTGCCACCTTTAAGATGGCTGAATCAAACTGCAATAATTTACTAATTCTCTTGAACAAAAAGAAACTCTGACAGCAAAGAGCACCAGTTGTATTTATTCATCTCTGAGCTGCAGTACTGCAGGGTTCCAGACAACAGATTTCTAATGAAGAAAATAGTTCCAGAAGGCACATTCACCTGGAAATATTCAGGTGGGACAGCACAGTGATTAGAAGTGACAGGAGATGCAAAATAAGCATGCTTCAGAAAGCAAAGTAATTCCAGACCCTCTCAGTGTAGCTTCTGGCTCCAATAAAAAGTATCAGCAATGCTATCAGAAAGTGAGTGGGGTGGAAGGGTGAATAAAGGTCACAAACAGTTTTAAAACCTACTCATAGATGCATTTCTGTATAAAACAACATTTTACTGTGCCTGCAATATGGGAATAAATACCTGATTTTTAAAAAAATCACTCCATTATTTTTAAGAATGAAGAATAACCAATCCTTACTTGGATAAGGTAACACACTGAGTTTCTAGGTGCAGACTAACACAAATCTAAGCAGGCACAAAACAAAAACCGGTGAAAGTGTTGTCACTAAAACTCAGATTTTTCTGAGTCTAAGGAAAAAATACTAATATCTTGAAAGGTATTTAAGGAACCCCAGTATTTAACAACACACAGAGAAAGATGTAAACAACTTCCTTTCATATGCCAAATAACATTGGGGAAAAAAGTTTTACTTTTCAGTACAGTAATAGCCAATAACAGTACAGTAAACAGCATAGTAATAGCAAGTTAGAAGCCCTGGAGGAAATGCAGAATTTTCTCTTCTGCACTCCTATTACTACATTTTCACCTGACATATTTGCTATGTGCACTCAGAAGCCTTGAGATATGAGTCAGGGATAAAACATGATGGCAAGAAACATGACAGCGAGATGAAGTAACCACAGTGCTATGGACACACATATTTGAAAACTAGTATTTTTAAGACTTGACCTCATTAGAAACTCTACTTAAATTCAAGTACACTTCTGAAGAGTTGCTATAACTGACATAAACTATTACACTTCTTGTCAGTGCTGAGCAGGGAAGTCTCATGTAGGCTCACACTAGATGAAACTAAATCATGTCCACTTAAATCATTCCCTCACAGCCACTTTCAAAGCATTAAGAGAGTGTAGAATAGACATTTCTTTAGTGAAAAATGGCTTTGTAGCTGTCACATGGATGAAAGTAGCAGGTATTTCCAACTAATTTCAGGGATCTTTTTCAGGAAGAACAGCTGTAACTTCGCATACCAAGCAGTAAAGAATAGTACCCTATATTTTGATTGAGAAATTTGTACTTAAATATAGTACAAAAAATAAGAGCATCACTAATGATTAATTTTTTAACCACTAATTACTCTTGCTAGTTAGTACATGCAGAGCAGGACATTTAAGAGTGTAGCTATTCTCAAATAGCATTATACAGTTCAGAATACAGTAGAGCCTATTTTTAAATCTTTCAATAACTGCATCAGATTGGCAAATAACTTCTTGTCAGAGGTAATACAAATGACATATCAGGGTTTGAAAAAAAGGAACTACAAAAGCCCCCAAACACAGCATTGCAACTCACGTCTCACAAAAGATAATGATGTTGCAATAATTCCCCTGCTATGATAAGCAGCCATAGGAGTAGCCGGAGCAGCATTTCAAAGACGACAGTAGCAGGTCTGCATTTTCAGAGTTTCTCAACAAATATTAACCCATTCTTTTCAAAATCATCCCTGACACAGAGTATTGATCATCCACACAGAGGAACCAATAATTCCAAAAGTAACATGTAAACCAAATTAGAAATACTAATGCACATAAAGTTTGCAGTAGCAGTGAAATAAAACTCCAAGTAAATGCAAGGATTCTCTTCAAAACTGAATCTATTATTTACCATGTTCAGTGAAACCAGTGTAAACCTCAGTGAAAGAGGAAAAAACCCAGATTACAAGAAAACAAGAGGCATATAGTTTCAGACACAGCAAAGGACAAATGGCTGAAGGCTATATACATACAAAGCCACCAACACTGCTCCCCAAAAAACCCAAAACTGAAAATACCACCACACATTCACAAAACCAGTCAACCAAAAAAAGGAGAGTAAAAAGGTTAAAGTGCAATACGGACTTAACAGCAACTTACTTTGTTAGCTGCCCTTTATTTTTGTTGTTGTCAACGCCGTTGTATGTAACAGCTGCCAGTTTTCTGCTTCTGTAGTTCTCATAATGTACATTGTTAGTGACATCCTTCAAGTCCTGCATATGAGTTCTGTCAATAAGTGTAATTTATCAGCTTAGTGCACAAATACAAGATCTGAAAAATCAGTCCATGTTCATTTTGCAGATTGACTTGAATTAAATTATAACCCTCCATTAATGTCCCATTCCCCACAATGTTGCTCCTCTACCATTTAAATCAGAGCTGTCAAGACAGCAAAGGCATTAGATTATTTTGCATCAAACTATCTAAAGCTTGCAATGTTCCAAACACTAACTTGCAGGACCAGTCTTTGGAAAGTTGGAGTTCTGTGGATAAACTTGCAGGTATTTGATAGGCAGATAAGAAAACTGCATGTTACTACTGTAGTAGGTGAGAAAAAGCATGTCAGGCAAGAAACAACAAGCCAAAACTTCCAAGTTTCTATCTTTTAATTCTATAAAAGTTAAACGTTAACTTCAAGACTAAACTAAAAGCATTAGCTTTTTCTCACAATTTTCCATTGTCAGCCTGGGGAAAAGCAAAGCTTAGTAATCAAACCAACAGTTGTTACAGCAGATGTCACCTAGTGGACTGCTGGGAGCACAGGACTCAGTACCTAACACAACAAAGCACAGAGTCTTGCTTTAGGTAAATTTTCAGTGCTAAAGTTTTTAGAAAATGCCTATAACTAAGTACACATCAGCACTAACAGATAAATCAGGCTCCTATGGACTATCACAATTTTCCAGAACAAGTAATCACAAAAAATTCACTACCAACACCACCTCTTGCTAAATACGTGGTTAAACAAGATACGATAAAATGTAAGATAACTGTTTGCAATTAAAAATACGGGAATTCATACGAACTCATTATCTCAAATTCTTTTTTCTCCAATATACGACTTCCCAAACTCTCAGGCACATCAGAAAACTTAGTGTTACCTGTCACTTACCTTATCAACATGTTCCTCAGAATTGTGAAGTCACAGTGTTCACCATTTTCAACTGCAAAAGAAGACATAAGCTTTTGTTGAGATGTCAACCAAAATCTGTGCCTAACACAGAGGTAAGATGTCATCCATCTACATTCATTCCAACAACAAATTACTTCCACCGCCTTTCCTTACTCAAACAACATGTGTGTTAGCAGAAGGAAAGCATTAACAACATAACTATATTAATGTGTCTTACTTGCAGAGTTCCTATGCTCCCCTAAGCCATACTGGCGAATTGTACTCTGAGTCAGTGCAGCAGAATAAGCTACCACAACAGAAACACAGTTTTGCCAGTCTAACTAAATGTTTGATCCTTTGGATGCCTGCTACTACAGCTGTGTAAGGATCAGACACTAAGTGAAGACCTCAGAGTCTAGATCCAGCTATATCCAAAAACCTTTAAAGACAGACTCAACCTGTTTCTCCCTGACCAGTAAGTTGTAGAAGCCTTCATTTTAATTTTAATATGGCTTTAGTTCTTTATTAATGATGCCAAGGAAGGCTGTGTACTGAATTTGATGCACCTACCTACAGATCAAGAGAGAACTGGCAGCTGCCATTAGATGCCACCTATTCCCCTGAGTCCATCATTCCACTAATGTAGAAGTGGCTGATGCTGTGAGTGGCATTTCCCTGAGAGATCATGAAATGACACTGGAGAAATATGCACACTCCAGAACTCCCTGACGTGCAGACAGAGAAGGCAACACACAAAGCTCTTAGCGCACACAAAAGAAAAGCACAGGGCAGGTTCCAATGTGCCTCTGAAGTTAAGACAGACCTTTTCATGGGAAGGAGGGAAAAAACCCCCCAGAATGAAGGAATTAAAATAGCCCAAGTAAATTCAATGAATCCTACAGAAAAATGCAGAACATTGCCACTTTGTGTGTTCATTCTTCTATCTGCACTCCTGCATTATTTTATTCCATGGTTTTACACAGAGTGGTAAATTCCGCTCAGATGGCACATGAAGTCATACTCTCAAAAAAGCATCATCTCTGTCCTTAGCTGACAGACAGAAAGCCACTCCGAGAGGTTCCTTTTAGTTAAGCTAGCTCTTCCCTTCCAAAAGCCATACAATCGTGAACATGAAACCTTTCAGAAATTCGTTTTAAAATAAAGAAAAGGAACACCATTTTGCACATCTCCAAATGTGCTCTTGCCAATACAAGAGCCTGAAATAAAGCTTGATCCTCTCTGATGCAGCTGGTTTTTACTTTCTGCCAAACCTCATTTCCTGCCAGACATGCACTTCAAAGTGTTAGAGCATTCCTTTTTAAAGTATTGGTCCATACACTGCTTGTTGGCTGGGGTTTTTTTGTCTGTTTTACACTGCATCCAATTTATACTCCATTGCCCTTGGAAGGCAGAAACACTGAGGAAAAAAATATTCTCTTTATTCAATACATGCACACCAAAGGAAAAACTCAATGATTATGGAAAAACAGTCTAATAGTGATTGTTTTACTACAGAGCATGCAAGTCATGCCATGTGGCATTTGAAATATATGAATGGCATTAAAGCACAAGAAATGGCTGCCAGAACAGGCAGTAATCTTCAAGTCTCTATAGCAGCAGAAAGTAAGTTTTAAACAAATTAAAAATNAAGTCAGGTCAGTGCTGTAACACTGCAATGCAGCTAACCCAAAAGTGCAAGAATAGTGATGTTTATGACCTCTGCCCAGTTGAATGACTTATATATACACACACTCCTCCTGAATTCCTTATGCTGCTGGATTCTGTAAATCTAGTTAAGAAAGAGACGTTATCGTTACTTAGTAAGCTAAGCTAAGAGGCAAACCATTTCTTATTTCTCAATTGCACAATTATTTACCAATTCATATTCCCACTGGCTACATGGGCTGTTACTTTGACTGGATCTTGTACCCAGTTTTCAAAGGTTTGGCAAAGAACTATGTCGAGTTCTTGTTTTCAGCTGAACCGAGAATGCCTCCAGTGTAACAAGCAACAAAGGAGCGAAGAGCAGCTTCAAGGGGCAGAAAGGGACAGAGTACAAAGCTAAATAGCTTGCACTTTTGTCTTTGCTTTTATTCTGCTCTTCTCTAGGCTTAGTCCCAGAATATCTTCCATTTTTTGTGCTATTTGTGTTTATTTATCCTAGGAGATTTCACTAGTAACAAAAAAATTTAAAGGCTCTTACAAGCTGTTGAAACTACTGAACAAACAGAAGCAAGGCTAAAGAAACATACACAACATGGACTCCCAACATGAAAGAGCAAACTAAAAACGTGAGTAAACTAAGAAAAGCCTTTCAACGGCCTGACAGTCCTTTTGATTTTCTTTAGTCATTCATCTCCATTACAGTGTCAGTGTATCAGACAGCCAGAGAGCTATTAGCTGTAATGCACACACTTCATGCCACTG
>VYZQ01012446.1:36037-53088 GCA_013400655.1 Mystacornis crossleyi | reverse complement strand
TTGCTGCGGGACACAGCGACAACTACTCAGTTCAAACACTAAGGCTCCTTCAAAAAAAAAAAAAAAAAAAAAAAAAAAAAAAAAAANAAAAGGAAACCCAACAAAAACCCAAAGAAATTGCTCACATAAAACAGTGAGAAAGAATATGAAACAGAAACTTGAAGTTCTAAGGATTTGTTAACACCACGTTTCTTCAATATGTGCTTAAAATTATCAGGGACTGAAGAGCTCTAAAGATATGCTGGCATCTAACTGCCCCCCACCCCCATACTAAAGGGAATGACAGACTGATAGATCTGGCCCAGAAGGAATAAGCACCTCAGCCAGAGGAATGGAGCAGCAGAGAACATGACTCGTCTCCTTCGATGGAATGTATCATGAAATTTTAATACTCGGCAGGCTGAGTAAAGAACCGTTCAGAGTCTGCCAACACGGAAACGCTGGGGAAGGGAAGAGTTCACAAGTTTTGTCCTAACTCATGGTCTAAGCATCTTACTCAGTTTTATCAGAACCTACTGATTCTGCCTTTGGTTTGGTACAGCCAAGTACCTGTTCCTGAAAAGAATGCACTCAAGACATTTTTAGCAAAATTCCTAGTGAATAGTTCAAATCCCCTAAAAATAGGACTACAGATCAAGGATATGTCAAATAATACAATGCTAAAGAAACATTCTCAAATCTGGGTGAGCACTGGAAAGTCAGCACAGCAGCCAGACAGAATTTTGACTTTATTTAGTATTTGTGCTAGTTCTAAGCCCCTCCAATGATGATTTAGAATTTTTGGGCAGAAAATTACTCATTTAATACATATGTGATAAACAACAACCCAACACAAACAATATTAGATTATAATTGATTTCCTCTTTACATCACTTGCCAAGCCTAAGGACAGCTATCTAACTGTCAGCTTTTGATATTATCATCTGAAAAACAGTATTTCAGGTATTTCTTAAAGTGTTTTTAGTTAAAATGCTAGAAATTGTCTGATCACATGTAAAACATTTCTAGGGTAAATTACAGACGTCAAAAATTTGCATAATATCTCTTCTATTATTCTATGTACTGCTTTATTCCACAGACAGATTAGCAGTGCAATTATTAAACTTCTTGAATAACTGGAGTTTCAGAACTCAGAGTCAGCTGACCTTGATATCACTCATAACTCTAAAGTACAACTTTATGAATAAGAAAAAAGTTCATCAAGGAAACATTTCCTGCACAACAAGAAATTTCCCAATCTTCATATCCCTGACTGGAATAATTCTAAAGTAACAGCATTATTTAAACATACCTCAGTATCACTCAAACATATTTCAGATAACTTTCTTGAAATGCAGCCATGTGAAATGTAAAGTACATTTTAACATGTAAAATTTAAAGTGCTAGGCAAGCACGCTTGACATGCAAATATAGTATTCTACCGCACTGCCAAATATTATCTATTCCGTGCTGAAAAAAAATTAAGTAACATACTTTCTCTAATGTTGACAAGTCTAGATGGTGACAAACATTATATAAAATAAGATTCTATCTTAAGGAGTTAATTCTCAACTGATTTATTAGGAACGCTTGTATTTAAGTCAACTTCATGTACAGCTTCTGCTGAATTAGCAAAAGATTTTTCTGACTTCTGCCATTTTAATGGATCTTATATTCAGCATTTTTGTTACATCTTTGGCATTCTACTGAATAGTTATTTCTTACTTATAATGGAAAACAATCATTTCTTTGATTGAAGCATAGATTGAATTGCTTAAACTGAGAACGTTTCTTCCAGTGGTGATCCATACTTTTTGCATTTTTGCTACTATTATCCCACAAAACATGGCACTAAGCTTGGCATGCTATACTTAATATTATCTATTCATATTTCCACTGATAAAAACAGAACACATGCTTATACAACTTATTTTTTCTCAATCCTTGAAACTCAAATACTATCATCTTCCATTTATTAGGTTCACTGAGAAAACAGAAACACGTATCTAGAAGCTCAAAAAGTCTTTACTCCCACTAAATTCACCAAGAGATCAGTTTCCTTTTGTTACAGTTTCTTAAATAAACTTGTCACCCTCCAAACAACGTACCAGAACAATTTCTTAAAGTAAACCAATGTTTAAACACAGAGAGTGACTCCTATCTTCTCATTACATTTTGATGACAGGTCAGCAACTTCACATAATTCATTCTAAAGCTTTTAATACCTTGAGTGATAAAATTATGATTACACAGGTTCACAAAACTTACCAATACATCTCTGCAATTATGAAGCTAAAAATCTTCAGCTGAAAATTACAGCTGTATTGGTGGTGGAAACAAGTTGCTGATAATCCATTGAGACTCTAGCAAATCAATGAATTCCAAATGTGACTACTATTTTGTTAATGGACAAAAAAAGATACAAAATGACATGAAATTTTCTTTTTAAAAAGTAGGTCATAATGCAAATTTTCAAACTCTAATAAAATCTCATGCCCCTAGTGTATATTTTTTTTTTACAAAAAGATTATCAAACTTGGTGATAATTCATAACAGCAACAAAATTTACTAATTATAAAGACATCAACAATTTGTACATTACCTAATGCTGCTCATGCTTCCAGTTTCTGATCCAAGTTTACATCTCTCCAGCTGGCTCGCTACAATCTGACGTTCAGCCTCAAGTTCTCGAGTCAGTCTCTCAAACTGCAGTTCCTGAAAAAAGTAAGTTAAACCATTTGCTTTGATTTCTCTTGAGATTAAAAAGGAATTTCAGCACATAAAAACGAAATTTGTGCAAGAGCTATTAGCAGAATACCTTATAACGAAGCTTTCTTTTTTCCTTTCTTTAACATATTCACAGTTCAAATTTTGTGTTGACACCTTCTTGTTCCTTCATTTACTCTAATGATGTATGTCATAGAATGAGACTGTTCATCAGGAATGGAATTTCCAAATTTATTAAATAATTTAGGCCTACAGAGTTCATGCAGATCTCTTAGCAGCATAAAGATCTTAGCAAACTGACCTAAGTATGATCACAAATAAGTAGAGTTTTTGTTACTGAAAAAAAGATTAAAAGTTCTGTGAATGATCCTGTGATAACAAAAGTTTCTGCACTTAAAAAGACAACCACCACAGTACACACCAGTGAAACAAACTAAATTGTAGGTGTGTTGATATGGCCTGAGCACAGCTTAATTTCTGCATTTAATGATGTGCAGAAGGGAAACAAGCAGTTTTGGACAAAAGCTGTGCTAAAATTTCCACCACTAATTTAACATATTTTCTTTTATTCTGTCAAAGAAACCAAACCAGTCCTACCAGATAAGATTTATCCACCGAGCTTATAAAGGTGCTTACATTGTGTTTTTGTTTTTATACACAAAAGATTTTTTAGATTAAAAAAATAAATTAAAACCAATATAAGCAAAATCTCCACCATTTCTTAAAGGGCTCCCCACATATTGTAGCACTAGTTTTATCAAACTAAAAAATTAAATACTTTTAGGGAGTTATGGTTATTCTAAATTGGTCAATTGTTGTCCCCTTCCATTTTGGCCATAGGTACATTATGCCATTTTCACAGGTAAACAAAAACATCTCTCTTGCCCCTTTTATTTAGGTTTGTTGAAGGCTGAAGGAGAAATATTTTGAGAGTCCATTTCTTAAATAATTCCCTTATCCACACAAATGCACCCATTATCTCTTTCTCCCTCTCTTTTTTTTTTTTTTTTTTTTCCCCCCCAGAAGGACCCTTCTGTAACGCAGAGGTATGGGAGGAAGTCCACTGAATTATTCCCCAGCAAGTTCCTGCCTGGCAGAACAGCACTGGAAATTACCGGAGTCATGACTTATGTCCACCAAGCTTCAATGAAGGACTTAGTAGAGTAGGATTCGTAAGTGTTCATTCTATGTCCTACCTAAAATCTCTGACCAAGACATCAGGGTAAATGAAGGCATTAAACTTTTCAAATCTCTGAAATGAGGCAAACCATAACTGAAATATAAGATAGGAACTGGCTGGTGGTCATTCTGCTTAATCCAGCTGGATCAGTCCTCTGTTTCTCTTGCTATTGACATGGAATAACTTCAGTCCTGCACTATGAGTAAAGGGGGACATCCACATAGGTTATATACAGCATGAAACAGCCAGTGAATACTTAAATGGCCACTGACTATGTGACAAAACCTGCTTAACTGTGAATTTATTATTCCAAACAAGCCTATACAGAGTACAAGAATACCACTGAAAGTCAGATTGATGTGAAGACCAAAACATCACTGCTCACTAAGGGAAACGGTCAGCAGTGCTATACTAATCAATAGTTAATAATATTCTCTGCACATTTTTTTAGTGTGCAGAACTGTCTTTTCCACTGTTGTCTGAAGGTATGATTAATAAAAATCAGCCGACAGTAATCACCTATTTCATATATGCCTCCTTCACAGACAGCATTTCTCTCAGCTAGAAGAATCAATTGCCTGAAAAGCTGAAGAGACAGTTGATCAGCTTTCCAAGAGTTATTATTCAAATCCTGGTCTTGTTTGCATAAAATAAAACCCTTAATGCAGAAAGGATTGTAACACAAATATTACTATATTGTTGAAGAATGAAAAATCAGAGTGGAACAGCATTTGCCACGCCAGCACGCTTATATCAAAGCATGCAAGCCTGGAGAAATTTTGATAGTACAAAACACCCAAGAAAATCAAACTGAGCATTATGTTTACTTTCAAAATAACAGCAGAAGTTTTAACAGCTATTCTGTTCCACTGAACTTTTTAAGCTACTTGATTCTATCGCAACGATGCACATTTTGGTGCTCAGCACAGATTTTCACCCAGTCAGTTCACCTCTCACCACCCCGGGTGAGGCAGGTCAGACGTGTTCTTCGCCGGGGCTTAGCACGGGCACTTGTCTCACCTGCCTAGTAAGAAGGTGCAGCTGTCCCCATAACGCTGCAAAGAGAATGTAAGAACCAAGAACTCAGGAACAAATGCTCCTCCACTCTCTGCTGTCCACTTGCCTTTTCCTAGACAAACAAGTGCAGCTCACCATCTTCTTTAAGCCTAGTAGGGGTGCAAACAATGTTTCTCTAGTTTCTCCCTTTTGTCCATGCTATCCCCAAGCCAACTAAATACAGAAATGCCCCAAACCTATTTTACTGAAATACTTCAAAAGTAAGTATTATTTTGCTTTTCCTTCAACTGTCTGGATTGTATGTCTTCTTTTTTCTATGCTTTATATTCCTTCAGTTAATCACTCTGGTTGACAACTTTGCCAGAAACTTCTGCATTTCCTCAACTAATAGCCTTTTGTCATGACTGCTTTGTCCACAGAACATTTTTTTGCTCGTGATTCTAGTCTCCAAAATTTACTTTTCTATTCTTCACTCTGTCACTTATTTTTCTTTTCTACTTACTGCTTTCTGTTCTCTTCTGTCTTCCATTTTTCTTTCATTTCCTAGCGCATTTCACAACTCATACTCCACTAAATCTCTTTCAGTCCTATTACACTAAGTGCTACTCCAGCAAATGCCCTAAACTGATTGGTTTAAGGAATTTCTCTCACTCTCTCTCTCTCTGGTTCCTTATTGAGGAAACCCTGCTCTTCTCAAGATGTCCAAATTAACGTTTTCTGGTTTCACTGCCCACATTATTTAAGTCCTGCCCTGCAGAGATTACTAGAAAAGGGCCATTGTATCCATGTTACTCCTCAAGCAGGAAGCAGAGATGTACTCGATCACTTAAGAAAGAAATAATCTTGGGTTTCTAATGCGTGAAAATGGCTAAAAAACATGAACAGGAATGTCACTATCAGCTTTTTAATTGCTATTATTTCTTACTTAATTATGTTCCGTCAGGTGCCATTAGAAGTTAGAAATTAAAGGAAGGAGACAAAAGGTGGGGAGGTGGGATATGTGCAGAGCCAAACAATTACTACTTTAAGAACCATCCTCTACATTAAATTTAATAAGCAACTGTGTTTGGTATTCCCTCATGCCATGAAAAAGGTGCAGGTCCACAGGGTTGCCTTTGGACTGAAAAAAGGAAAGAATTCAAGTAAGATTTGTGAATCTGTTTTCCCTCTGTACCAAGAAACCCTGGAAGAAAACAAATTAATAAGCTTCCTTCTCTTTGTTTGGGAAGCAATGAGAGCGACTAATATTTGAATAAATCCATATGTTTATAATTCAAGCAGCTGCCACAGTGCAAGAAGACAGAAACCAGAAATAGCATTTGCTTACATGTTATAAAAATAATCACCGAACCTGACTCCATCATTTGTCTTATTTGTTGTGTTTACAATCATTTTCACCAGTTCATGTCACGTTGTGTTATCTTCACAACTTTCTATTATTTATCTGAATCAAGCTAATCAGAACATCAAAATTAAAAACAAATTCCTACTCCCTGATTATGCAAATCTGTTGTCAAGACAATTGCAGAATGAAGAACAGCAGAAACTACAATGCAACATCAAAATTAATTTACATAATAACATGTCAAGAGCAGCCTCAAGGACTGTGCTACAAAGGGCAACAATGTCCCAGCAAGTGCCCATGCAAAGGCACTACAAAGTGCAGTGACCAGCCTAGCAGTCCTTCGCACATGGCACCAGGAGGGGGTGTGGGAGTGGGAAGCCACCAGAGATCAGAGATAATGATGAGAGTAATCAAGAGAAATCACTCAAGAGAGCAACCTGGAAAGGGAAGAACTTCATGATAACCTTATCAAATTGTTTTGAAGTGATATAAAATATTTATCTCCTAGAGCCTGAAGTAATTTATGTTTTAAAAATGGTATTTGTCCACTACCATGGTGGAGTTTGTTTTGTAAAAAATATTCATTATTCCGTAGATGGCAATTCAATGTACTTTCTTACTCAGCAGGAGTTTTGTATTTTATCTGTCCTCTTGTAGCCACCAAAGCTTCAAGCACTATGTAACACTTGAGCCAGATCATAACATTTCACAATGGTCCAGATACTGAACAAGCATGATGGAAATCTTCACAGCTTTCAGGAGTTCAAGTTAGGAACTCCTGAGCTCAGGGCACACCAAACCAGAGGATATTTTGTTATTTTTTAAGCTTTACATCTGCTGGGTCATCTGTACTGACCCATTCGAATGTTGGGAAGGGTAAAATAGGGCAAAAGAAATTTGGCTGGGATTTGGAGTTGATCTCATTTTACTTTGTCCTTTACAACCTTAAACTAATCCTTCAATCCTTTCACACAGAGATGTGTATCAATGCTAAGCAAAAGACAGCAAAATCAGTAGTGACAGTAAAAAGCAGCTGATAAAAAAAAGAAAAAAACAAACGAAAAAACCCAATCTAAATTTAGGCATAAGAGGCTTGCAAAATTATTGGGTTCCTAAGAATCTTTAGGTCATGACATTAAAAGAGGAGAAGTGTTTAGTTTTTGACTGCAAATATGCTATACAAAACCTAATTGGGGCACTGGTGATAATTTGAATCTTCAAACACAGACAAATAACAGCACTGATAATCCAGGTTGGGAATCCCTGGTGAGATGAATACAGGAAGCCTGATTTCAGCTACACAAACAAATAAATCGTCTCTGGGATTGAAGTCTTTCAAAGGAGTATCTTAAAAACCACAGAACGTCAAAAAGGACACAGGCTGTAGAAGTGTACAACACTGGGTCTATCTTTTTGTAAGCTGCTAAACAAGAAAAACTGTACCTCAGTTAATGCCACAAGTAGCATGTGTATGTTCCTAGGCACATCCTGTGGCACAATTCCATATACTCCACATCTATCCACTCCAGGTGAACGCCACTACTCAGACTGATGTTGGTAACAAACTATTCTTAACCTACGGTATCAAACACACATGAACAGCAAAAACCGAAGCACGTACTTCCTAAGGAAAATCGCAAAACCCAGGGAAGTTTAACTTGGCAGAAACCTAGGGACAGATAGTATCAGACACAAACCAGACCTGACAGCCCAATCTGTAAATAGAAGGAAAACAAGAGCATCTTCATGCTTTCAAACAGGAAAAAAAACACCACTAGAAATGCCCCTTACCATCTGACACTAAGTGTTCAAAAGCTTCAAAACTAGGCTTTAGAATGTACCAGTCAATATCTTCCACATTCTCTACACTCTCAATTGTTGGACTCTGTTTTCACTTGTTCTGTTCTTATCCTTTTTCACTGGATTGTTTCATTTTTCCATTATACTGAATATAATGTGGGTGATGGAAAAAGCTCACAGAAAGGAAATCAGACAAGCAGAANTAAGGCATCATAACCAATCTGAAGGAAGCAATTCATACACTGGAGGGCAGGAGTACAACTCAGAGGAACTTTGGCAAGCTGAAAGAATAGGCCAATAAGAGTGTCATGAAGTTTGTGAAAGAAAAACAAACAGTCCTGCATAAAGGATGGAATCCCATCTAACAGTACAGCATCTCCCCAGAAAGGATCTGGGGATGTGGTGGCCACCAAGCCATGACTCAGCAGTGCATTGCTATGGTGACAATGGCCAACCACTCATTCCACTGCACTAACAAGAGAGCCGCTAGCAGAACAAGGAAACGATTGAAGTAATTATTCCCTTTTATTTGGTACTCCTTAAGCTGCATCTTGAGTACAGTGGTCAGTTTTGGGCCACCAGGACAAGACATGACAAGATTTTGAAGCAAGACCACCAGAGGGCCACAAAGATGGTTAGAAGATTAAAGCACACATTATACAAGCAGAAGATGAAGGAATTTGGTTTGTTTAGCATGGAGAAGAGACGGTGTAGGGAGGATGTATTTCATAGAATCACTAAGGTTGGAAAAGACCTCCAAGCTTCAAAGTACAACCTTTGACCAAGCACCAGCATGTCAACTAGACCACAGCACTAAGTGACACATTCAGTCATTTCTTGAACACTTGCAGGGTTAACTCTGTTCCAATGCTTAACAACCCTGTCAGTGAAAAAATTCTTCCTGGTGTGCAACCTGAACTTCCCCTCGCACACCGTTTGAGACTGTTGTGCCCTTGTCCTCTCACTGGCTGCCTAGAAGAACAGACTGATCCTCACCTTGCTATACTCTCCTGTCAGGCAGTTGTAGAGCAACAAGGTCACCCCGAGCCTCCCTGTCTCCAGGCTAAACAAGCCCAGCTCCCTCAGCCACTCCTTTTATGACCAACCTTCCAGACCCTTCACCAGCTCTGTTGCCCTCCCCTGGACACACTACAGCCTTGTGATCCTTCTTCCAGGGAGTGGCCCAGAACCAAACACAGGATTTGAGGTGTGGCCTCACCAGAGCCAAGCACAGGGCCACGATCACTGCCNAAACTAGGCTTTAGAATGTACCAGTCAATATCTTCCACATTCTCTACACTCTCAATTGTTGGACTCTGTTTTCACTTGTTCTGTTCTTATCCTTTTTCACTGGATTGTTTCATTTTTCCATTATACTGAATATAATGTGGGTGATGGAAAAAGCTCACAGAAAGGAAATCAGACAAGCAGAAAGGCGGCAGATTCAGAAACTCAGTGGTGGGGATGTAGGTTCTTGAAGAATCTCAATGGAGAGATGATTGCACCTATAAGCTATCCAAGTAAGTACAAGCTTCCAGGTAACTGATGCCTTAGGTTTTAATTTTTATATTTTTCAGATCCTGCACTGCTTAGTGTGTAACTCTGAAACTTCATAGAGGTTANGTCAGAAGATTAAAGCACACATTATACAAGCAGAAGATGAAGGAATTTGGTTTGTTTAGCATGGAGAAGAGACCGTGTAGGGAGGATGTATTTCATAGAATCACTAAGGTTGGAAAAGACCTCCAAGCTTCAAAGTACAACCTTTGACCAAGCACCAGCATGTCAACTAGACCACAGCACTAAGTGACACATTCAGTCATTTCTTGAACACTTGCAGGGTTAACTCTGTTCCAATGCTTAACAACCCTGTCAGTGAAAAAATTCTTCCTGGTGTGCAACCCGAACTTCCCCTCGCACACCGTTTGAGACTGTTGTGCCCTTGTCCTCTCACTGGCTGCCTAGAAGAACAGACTGATCCTCACCTTGCTATACTCTCCTGTCAGGCAGTTGTAGAGCAACAAGGTCACCCCGAGCCTCCCTGTCTCCAGGCTAAACAAGCCCAGCTCCCTCAGCCACTCCTTTTATGACCAACCTTCCAGACCCTTCACCAGCTCTGTTGCCCTCCCCTGGACACACTACAGCCTTGTGATCCTTCTTCCAGGGAGTGGCCCAGAACCAAACACAGGATTTGAGGTGTGGCCTCACCAGAGCCAAGCACAGGGCCACGATCACTGCCCTGGTCCTGCTGGCCACACCATTGCAGATACAGGCCAGGTGCCATTGGCCTTCTTGGCCGCCTGGGCACAGCTGGCTCATGTTCAGTTGCTGTCAACCAACACCCCGAGGTCCTTTTCTGCTGGGCAGCTTTCCAGACGCTCTGTCCCCAGCCTGTAGCGTGGCTGTGGCAGACTTTTCCTTCCTGAAGGGGATTATAGTGAACACATCACCAGGCTCTTGCCCGACATATGCAGCAAGCAGACACAAGCAACAGTGACAAGTTGCAATGACATAAATTCTAACTGAAAAAAAGGTGAAAGAACAAACTCAAACAACAAAAACAAACAAACAAAAAAAAAACCCACCAAAAAAAAAACCCCAAAAAACACAAAAACACAACTCCAAAATCAAACAACACATCGAGGGTAGTGAAACACTGGAGCAGGTTATACACACAGAATCGCCATTCTTGCATATTTTAAAAGTCATCTTCATATCTGATCTAACACTGAAGCTAGACCTGCTTGGAGTAGACCTCCAGAGGTCTCTTTTAACTTTTCTCCATGATTCTAGAACTGATGAGTTCTGAATATTTTTTCAAGTAAAAATACCAATACTATTGATTATACCAAGTTATTGAGTTATACCAAACTCTATGATCATGATAATTACATAAAGACATGTTTCACTTGATGTAAATGCTTGTATTTCATCAGCCTGAATTTCTCTAGCTCATTCCTTCACCTGATCTGACTGATTTGGCAATCCCATGCTCCTTTACAAGAGATTAGCATGGCATCTAGGCTATTATGCATACAGATTATTTATGGGATGGATAAAGAACTAGTTTGGCTGATTACAGTGTTTAAAAATAAACTATTCCTTCATTTTCATGTAAGATTACTTCAAACAAGTCCCTTTTATGCCTTTAACAACTTTTATAGAAATAACACGCTATTTTACTGTGTTTAGGATCCTGATATAAATATGGTGACAATTGCATTCCACTGCATGTTTTAGCTCTCCAGCCATACTGCCCTGTTCCCCTGTGAGTTACAGGCAAGCCTTGCTCTCTGAAAGCACACTGCCAGCTTCCTGGGCTTCTGTTCCTAGGGAAATGGCATTATTTCTTTTCCAGCATAGTCACCAAAATTTTTTAAATTATCTCCATTTTTCTATTACAAACGGCCTGGTCCTTTTTTATACCGATTTTTCTTCTCTCTGTTTTGTGTTCAGCTTCAGTCTTTAAGCTAACTCTTTTCTTCTCCTTCTCACCAGTTTTTGCATCCCTTGCCAACACTCCCAATGGTTTATCACCCACCATGACTGCTGTGCTATTCCACTTCCTCCCATGCAAACTACTTCTGTCCATAAAACAATAAACTGTAAGTAAAACCCCTGGAGTGTTAGGGCAGGATTAGAACTACTAGGAGCTTTCTAATGTCATAGTTTTGCTTCTCCACCCTCTGCAGCAGCATAAGGAGGATGTAAGATTAAACTGACTTTCTACCTTACTAACTTTGACTTGCTTTAGGGCTTACTGTTATTATTTGTAAAGCTCAATGTGAGCGCAAAACAAATCCTCAGAGATGGCAGGTCTTCTTCAAGGAGAGCAAGAGAAGTAGAGCTGAAGTTTAGTAACAGATCCTCGCTCCTCAGTCTTACACTGGCCGAAGTTTGTAATTCTCATTTACTTCTGAGCTGCCCAAGCACAAAGCTTTACTGCATCTTCGTGGAAAAGGGTAGCTCCATTTACAGTAGCAGCTCTTGAAGCCTGACTTTACACTTTCAGTATATCTGATACATCAGAGGGAACCATGGACTGATGTTTTCTATCTTGATTTTCCAGTGCATATCTGCAGAGTAATTTCATTCTGGAAAGTGCAACACAGTCATGCTGCAGATGGAAGATGCCTAATTATACATATATTTGTACAGTTTAAGGCATGCGAAAAACAAAGAAATTCGAACAACGTGGTCTCAAAATGTGAAACTTCTAAAAATGTCCTAGACATTGAAGCACTAAGAAAGCCTTTTTTGGTTCTGACAACATCCTCAGCTTCTAGCCTCGCTTTCTTATCTGATTACATCTGTGCTCTGTTGGGCAGTGTGCCAAGATGCCAGCAATAGCTGCAGAGGTGTTGGCGCGGTGACACACACAACTTCTTGGGCAGTCTATCTCCATGCTCAGAGATCTGAAGTCTTCTCCAACATTTTACCCATGGAGTTCTCTGGTTTCATATCTATATGCCTCTGAACTAGTTCTCCCTTCCAGAGCTGTGAGAATACACATCATTCTAGGCACTAAGAACAAATGGAGAACCAGCGTGATCAATCATTAGCTTTACACTTATACAAAATAGTCTAAAGAGCAGACATCTATTCCCTTTCTCTTCTCCTACTTGCACTGGAAAAATTATTCTGGTGAACAATTTTCTCTTTTGATTTTCCTCGCCTTGTAAGAGACAGTTGTTTCTCAATCCATACGTAGACTGTCAGTGCAGCATATCCAAAAACAGACAACATAATTTGCAATTATCCCTGAATTTCTGAGTTAATTAGGATACTAGATCTGAATATTGCCATGAGTAGTTATCAAAAAGTTGGTCCTTAGCAACCAAGTTATTGAGTTAAAAGTTACTACGGGATTTAAAAGTTATCTAACAAAGCAAGGTGGGCTTTTATTTTTAAGGCAACCTAGCACACGCAAATGAATAGCTATAGGATTATTTTTTTCTTGTCTTGAAACTAACAACATAGAAGCTTGATTTTCTGCACACTTGAGACATGAAGTTTGCTACACTAACTGAAGGTGGATGGACTTTCAAATAGAAAAAGAATTACATCAAAATTGTAAATTCAGCTCAAATACAGGGATGTTCATAAACAAAAATTCTATTATTCTAATCAGTACACTGATTAGTCAAATAATTCACTTATTTCTGCTACTATTAACTATTAAAGAAAAAAAAAACCCAGCATGAGCTAAAAAAAATTTAAACTCAAGGACTGCAAACCCTTGAGATTTCCACAATTTCTCTCACAGATGTTTCTGTGGCAGTAGCAGTTAACTTTAATAGCTTTTGAATATTTCCTTTTTTATTACATCTTTTATTACAAAGAAGAGAACTAGTAAAATAATTAGGCAATTCATTCCTTTTCCGGCTACCCTACAGAAATACCACAGTTTCAGGAAATTCCCAACAGATTCAAATTGTTCCTTATGAAAGAGAAAAGCAATTAGTAATGAAAATGTTAGTTTTAACAAGTCTCATTATGATCTTATTCTTCTAATTTCTGGTATGAATAGCTCATCTTTTGAACAAAGCAAAAGGTTTCATAATGAAATTATAGTCTAAAAATCACCTATTTGAAAACAAATAGGTAAGGAACATGTATTCAGGATAGTATCTGTAGTATGGGCAAGGATAGGTAGTGAAAGAGTTTAGAACCAGTAAAACAAACAATCTCACTGAATAAAATACCTTTTATAGGTTGACATATGGGTTAATGCACTATGGAGTTGGCAGAGGTGTATTTTGAAAGATGGGTAGAAAATGCAATAGTTCTGGGAGTCTTCAATTACCCCAATACTTGGTACCAAAAAAGAAAAAAAAAACGGTAACAGAACAGTGTGGCGCATAAGCTGAATTTTGGATAATATCATACACAGATGTTTGGGATGCCCACAGGAAAAGATGAAATTCTTGACTTGGTCAAGACAGATAGTTTCACATGTTGCAGTTGAGAAGCCACTCACTCTTAATGATCATTCTGTCCTTAAATCCAAGATCCCCACAGAAAGCAGAACATCTGCCAGTTAGGAGCCACATAAAAAGAGAAAATATGTAAGAAAAAATACCTAAAAGTTTGTTTAAAGCTAAAAGTAAAGTATTCACAGACAGTAGGGAAACTAGTTGTTGGAAGTGTATGATGAACGTCCAGAGTCAAGACACAAAAAGGGAGGGCAAAGGAAGCTCTTACTAATAAAAAACCTTTTTCTGAAAGTTGAAATCATCTTCAAGTGAAGAAAATATAGAAGCATAAATACTGACAGGTTAAACCTAAGTAGACAAGACAGCACAATATGATTTTAAGGGACAAACAGCCAAAGGCATCGAAGCAACCAACAAATATTTCTCCAAATGCATCAGGAGCAAGAATCTGCCTGGAGAGTCTGTAAAACCACTGGGGGGATCAGGATATAAAAGGGTTTGTTTGAAAGAAACCAAATGAATCCCTCATGAAAATTTTTACTGTTTTATGGGAATTTCTCATTCTAAGAAATCACTGAGGGAGTCTTATCAGAGGATCTGCCTGCAACTGAAGTGAATAGGTCATGAAACAAACTGACAAAACAACCTGTAGCAAAGTGAAGATCAGATGGTATTTTCTCAGTAGTTCTGACAAACTAAGAAATACACAGCTTAAAACAGATGTAGTACCTGAAAACTATAAGACATGGAATGCAATGCCAGTTTCAGGGAGATCTAGGAGACTACAGAGGAAAAAGCCAGATAGTCTCACCGGGCAAAATATCAGAACCTGTAACACAAAACAGAATTTGTGGCCTCTAACATAAACATGAACAAGTTATCTAGCAGGTTTCCGCATGGATAAGTTCTTTCTTAAATAGAAGGTCAAATCAAGAAATAAATGGTAAATTCTCCCAGTTGAAGATGTCCACCAGTGAAATTCTGGTTCCATGTTCCACAACGTTTAATAGATATAAAATGACTTGAAACAAGGAATGAACAACAGGGTAACAAAGTTGGACAACAATAAAGTTATGCAGTAGGACTGAAGGGCAACAACACTTGACCCTTCCGTACTGTCAGTGGTTTGCCATTTGCTTTGTTGTTGATTCTAGACACAGAGTTTTGGGGCCTGACATTATCTATGAAGCGAGGCTGAGCCTCTCCTGTGCCTCAGCCTTTCCTGTGCCATTTTTTATGAACTTGCTGGCCCTAATCAGCAGCAGATCTGTATCTTTCTTGTACTTCTACTTGCTAACATACTTGCAGAAACTCTTATGTTATTCTTATTATCTCTTGCTACTTTGAGTTCCAGCTGAGCTTTTGCCTTTTTAATTGCATCTCTGCACACTGAGGCAGTACCTCTGTATTCGTCTTTGGAAGTTTGACCCCTTTCGCACTGCTCTAGCGCTCCTTTTCTCATTTGAGCTCTCTTAGTAGCTTGGTGCCTTTCCAACTTATTTCTTTTAATGTCTGCTCCTTTTCCTGATTAGGGGGATAGACTGCTCTTTTGTACTTCAAGAAGCAGCTGCACTGGGAAATCTCCCAACATTCCTGAGCTTCTCTGCCTTCCAAGACAGGTCCCCTTTGGATCCTTCCTAGAAGTTTCCTGACTGAGTTGAAATCTGCTTTTCTAAAGTTCAGGTCTTTATTTGATCACTTGTGCTCCTCAAGTCCTTGACCTCTATGCTCTTACAGTCTCTACAGCTGCTGTTGACATTTTTATCTTCCAGCATGTCTTTAGTAGTAAACATTCCTTCCAGGACAGCACTGTTTCTAGTTGGCCCATCCACATGACCACATGTCCTCAATGTACCCAGGAAATGTCCCAGATTGTTATGTACCACCGTGCTGTTTTCCCAGTACTGGAATGGTTGAATTCTCTTTTGAGAATCAGAGCCTGAGGCCTCTTGGAAGTGAAGGCTTGATCTACCTCTTCTTCCTCATCTAGGTCCATAGCCCATCACCAATCCAGGTACCACTTCAGAATAGTATGAGATCCTGGATTTAGAGGGTCAACCGGACAATTCAGAAGAATATGATCTACCCAGCAAGTCTCGCAATTACGCTTCATCTATAGGATGGATTACCACCTCTAACATTAAAAAGAACAGAAGGGTAATCATAGTGGGGGACTCGCTTTTGAGAGGAACAGAGGGTCCCACATGTTGGCCAGACCCATCCCACAGAGAGGTCTGCTGCCTCCCTGGGGCCCGGGTACAGGATATCACTGAGGGACTTCCTGGGCTGATTCAGCCCTCTGATTATTACCCACTGCTGATATTCCAGCCTGGCAGTGACGAGATTGAAAAGAGGAGTGTCAGGGTAATTAAAAGGGACTTTAGGACACTGGGTCAAACAGTTGACNCAGAAGAGACAGGAAAGGGAGAAGAGGTGGAGGGGTGGCCCTTTATGTTAGAGAAGCGTATGATGTTGTAGGTATTGAAACTAATGAAGATGGGGTTGAATGCCTAGGGATAAGAATTAAGGAGAAGGCCAACAAGGCTGACATCCTGCTGGGAGTCTGTTATCATCTACCCAACCAGGTAGAAGAGGTGGACAACTTACTCTATAAGCAACTGGAAGATGTTTCGGGATCATCAGACCTTATTCTTGTAGGTGACTTCAACCTACCAGACATATGCTGGGAACTACATACAGCAGGAAAAAGGCAGTCCAGGAAGTTCATAGAGTGCATGGAGGGTAACTTCTTGTCATAGCTGGTGAGCAAGCCCACCAGGGGAAGGACTATGTTACACCTGTTGTTCACAAATAGAGATGGACTGGAGGGCGATGTGGTGATTGGAGGCCGCCTGGGGCACGGTGATTATGAAACTATAGAATTCTGGATAAATGGTGAAATGAGGAGGTATAACAGTAAGACCTTTACACTGGAGGTCCGGAGGGCAGACTTTGGCCTATTTAAGGAGACTTATTCAGAGAGTTCCTTGGGAAACACACCTTAAAAAACAAAGGAGTTCAGGCACAATGGGCGTGCTTCAAGATAGAGATTTTGAGGACACAGGAA
>VYZQ01012445.1:64539-75101 GCA_013400655.1 Mystacornis crossleyi | reverse complement strand
CACAAAGCATTGATAGGCACATTAACAGAAGATAGTCCAGAGGGAGGAGGCAGGGAACATTGCAAAAAATGGTAATGGAATACCATGTAGCCCAGGACACTCCTCTTGTTCTATCACTTGTTACTTGGGAGAAGAGACCAGAGAAAGTGGTAGTCAGAATGGAAAAGAAGAAGTCAGAGGCATCTGCAGAGCATAATGCAAAGATCCAAATCCTACAGGTTATTTACTCCAACAGGCAGCTCTTTCCCCATACTTTTATTGCTGGAGTGTCTGAGCTGGTGTATCTTAAAGGGCATTGTACAGTCTGCTGATACCAGCCCTCTTCATTACAGTGTATGCAAACCTTATGACAGCTCCAACTAAGACTTATATAGTGCCTGGACAAGATGATGATGACAACTCCATGGTGAAGTAACCCAAACCCAGAGAACTGCTGTGGAAATTTAAGGGTCCAAAGGGTTTTTGGAAAGGATTGGTAGTAAATCAGTGTTTCTCATTATCCTTCCCAAAAGTAATTGCAAATGACTACTCCCAGTGTCAAAAGCCAGGAAGCCATGAATGCTGCTCTGCCTGAGGTCATTTTTAAATTGAACGTGGAGGTGGAGCATGGGCAATGTTCCACCATTCTCAGCTCAGTGGTAGGGTTTTTTGTTTGTTTCATTTTGTTTCACTGTGCTTGTAGGTAACGTTTGTGGACAATACAGCCTGTTATTCCAGATTTTCCAACATATTTGAACACTCAAGGATAGATAAAAGCATAGCTAGCACTCACTGCAAAGCGTCTCAGGTATGTATTTATATATTTTGAACCTTAACATAGCTAATTTTGATACCCAGCAGAAGCAGCATGACTCAGGTGGAGAAAGTTGCCCAGAACCAGCAGGAGGACATACGTGACTCAGCTGTCAACAGATGATACTAATTTTCATGTAGAATTTATCATCATATTGCTGCCCACTGCTTTATGGGTCAGCATTATACTTGGAATTTCAGAGGAGCAGACTGGAGTTCCCATCAGATGTCAAGCAGCAGGTTTTACTTGAATGTTTCAAGAGTGAACTGTAACTTGCAGAGAATAAGCACAGCTTCTTCAGTAAATCACAAGTCTTGTAAGTTGCTGAAGCACCTTCCCTTATCTTTCTCATAACATACAGAATGATTATGCAAATAAAGTTATGGGATAGTACATGATCATCTAATATGGGGTCTTAATGTGTACACAAAAGGACACAAACCTCTTGGTTAAAATTAAATTTTTCAGTTAAACCACTCAAATGAAGACAAGAACTCAGTGATCACCAGTCAACCATGTTATACAGGAAATGAAATGCATAAAGTTGTGGCACTTTTTTCTTACTGCTGAAGTGAAAGTAATAGCAAGATATCAGCTTATAGGCATAACCAGCTATATCATACTGGAGGCTGACTAAACAATCAGGGCAAATGACTTCATGCTGCAACACTGAACACGTAAGAAGTTGTAGACAAGACTGATGGTGATGGTGATGAAAGTTGTGTCTTTGCATGTGTCCTCGTGCACACACACACACACTTCCCCTCTCTGACGGGCCATGTGGTTTGCCCTAAGATAAGAACACTGGGTGAGTATTTCAGGATGAGCTGTCTGTATGTACCCATATAATTAATGCATTCTAGAGATGTGGAGCTGAGAGGTTTGTGATTGGCTTTGGTGCACATCAGCCAGCTAAGGGTATAAAATGCTGCTGGAGACTGGGCCAACTGAACAAACTGGACTTCTGAAGGTGCAGGCAGCTTCCCCATAGATCCTCACCTCTGGCAGGGACTCCTGCAGAGTATGTCCAGCATGAAAGTGGGGAACACTCACTTTTGGACTGGTGAGTAAAAAGCACTAATGTCTGGTCAAATATGGAGATTAAATCCTAAAGTAGCTACATAGGTGCTTTGTTGTTTTGTAATTGTGAATCTGCAAGGCCAAAATCGTTAAACCTGTACATTTCTAGCTGGATCTTCTTATATTATAACCCTTTAGACGTAAGGTGTTGATCAAATCTGAGACTAAATGGATCTAGACACCTAGGCATCTCTGTGAAACTGAGAAAGCAAGGGGTCTCAGTGAAGCTCACGGCCCAACAACCTACTGCTACCATAATCCTGTCTAATACATGATAGAGCTGTTGTTTAGATACAGCATTGGCAATATTTAGATATGGTATTAGCAAAAATCTAATTATAATCATCCACAAAATCACTGTGTCTTACTTCTCATGCCTGGCCAATGGTCTTTTCTTGACTATTCTGCCACAGTGACCGGATCTTCTACATAAAGGTTCTTCTCTGATAAAAACTGATGTTTCTGCAGATATTTAAAGTTCTGATTGAAGATTTGCTTTTAAGAAATTATGGACCAGCCAGTCTGAGATGCCTACAGATTAAACCAGCAAAGAATCTTGAAGGCTGATACATGGAAAGAAGTCTGAGCCAGTAGGATTTGGACTATAGCTAGACCTGCAAATGTTCTGTTTTGATTGCATTAAGATGTCCTTTGAAGTCTGGTCTACTCTAGGATTTTACTGCTGTATCTTAACGTATATTAACACATCTTACATGAATCAAAATAGAAGTAATTGCTTTCACATGAAGATTTATGGTCACTAAGTCCTGGGAACGAGAACCACAAGCTACAGTGACCAACTGAAAAAATTGAAATGTTACAAAGGAGATGATTTTTTTTCCAATTGGATGATTGTTCCAGTGCGGTTCTCTGCAAAACCTCCCTGGAGGCAGCCTTGGCCCGTGGAAGAGTCAAGGAGATGATATTTTCATTGATGTTATCAGATTTTATTCCCCCAGCCGCACATGGCTGGAGCCTGGCACAGTTCACCACGAGAACAGCTACCAAGAAACAGCTCTAGAGTCCTGTGAACACCCCCCTAAGTACAGGACTCCACATGGTCTACATTTGAAGTGGCCAGTAGGGGACAGGATCTGGGTACCCGTGACCAGGGAACAGGGAAAGGGAAACCCCGTGCCCCGCCATGCGTCCACCCCAGGGCTCATCTCCCCCAGGGGAAGCGGGGGGGCACCTCCTCAGATGATAACGAGAGATCCACTCATATTTATTCAAAGCCTTCTCAGAAGCATTTTTTTCCTTTTGACTGGCCTACACAATTCACCAGAAACTCTATAAAATGGGCCTTTTTTTGCCCCATAACTTCCTGAAGGTGAAAGATCCCCAGGAAGGAGACAGAGAAAGTGGCTGCTGCATGGAGTGACAGACCTTAGCCTTAATTAAGATCTTCATATGAATCAGTGATCTGATGCAGAGGCCAGTCAACTGGTTAAATCAGTTAAATCCCCTTTGAAGAAACCTAGGAAGACCAGTTTCAACAGCCTGAGCTGTTCCTCTTATCAAAGGGACTCTTCTGAAAGGCACCACACACAACTCGTTGGTTGCTGCAAGTAAGGTTCCAGTCTGGCAGGCTCTCCTTTGCTTCCCAAGATCATTACAGTTATTACTGAATCCCGTGCTTTACCATCGTGGCTACCATGTGAAGTGATGGCCTCTGATCTGGGCATTCACAGATCTCTCTGGTCACAGCACTTTGAACACGAACTACCTGGATGGACCTTCTCTTTGACTTAGTCCAGACACAGGAAGCACAAGGCTGAGCGAAAGGACATGCCATTTAGGCAACGCAACCAACAAGAACCAAGGAGGCTTGTGCATATTTGGGGAGGGCTTCTTGATTTACCGAAGTGATGGCAAGGGAAGATAACTGTCTGCAAAGTAGTCCTGTTGCCATAGTCACTATTGGTGCTGACGCTCTTGTCCTTGCTCTTGGAGCAGGAACTTCTGGGTATATAAATAACAAAAATATGTGTGGCCCAATTCTCCTGTGGCTTTCACCAAAGGCACTGCCACTACCATCATGCATTATTTCACACTGATGAAAAGTTTAAGAGGAGAATTAGACCCAAAAACAGAGAGTGTGATAAATACATCAAAATTTTTCAGGCATTGAATCTTTTAGTAAACACTACTAAGGAAATATACAGCTCTTAGAAAATCAGAGTCAGAGAACAAAGTAGAAGTTTGCAGTTGGAAAAGATGCTTGGTAGCACCATGGGAAAAGTGTAACTACTATCAAATGGCACACTCTTCAGGAATGGGACTCTACCTGTTTATGGTAGAAGACGACTGGGCCCAGCATCGTGGTCTGTGTTCAGCTCAAGCTTCTTCTCACAGCCTTTCAGCTTCCCAGTTCTGCTGGTTCAAGAAACCTGATACTTCCCAACATGAAGGATTCATTGAACGTAGGAGGAGGGACAGGAAACTTGTCTTTTCTTTCATTTGTTTCCCCCAGGTGCATGCTTTGGTACTTCGCCCTGGAAAGACACACTTAGGAAAGAATTTTACAGATGCTCCTGCTGCTTAGAAGATTCTACAATTCATTTTACCAGCAGCAACCATGAGTGACCAGCTCAATTTCCTACAAGAAGCTGGCAGCAGACATTGCAACAACAACCTTTCTCAGGGACGAATACAGATGAAAGAACTGTCTTATTAAACATATTCTTTGCCTGATTGTAAAATGGACAAATAAAAGTGAACTAGGGGAAAAAAGAGAAACCAGTTTTGACAAGTACTGTGCTCAAATTGGCAGTTTTCAGAGAGAAAGACTGCAATGCTACATCACAAAATTCTGACGGATGTGATGATTTGTAGTTCCTATGACATATCAAGAGGCAGTTTAGGAATTTGTAGATTTATACTCCTTTAGTCAGTTACAAATCACAAAGGAGTTTTCATACATTAAAGAAAATATTAAAGCAAGGGAGTGAAGTCACTGTAGCACAGTTATGGAACCAGAATCAAAGCCAAATCAAGCCAAAGTGTATTTGACTTTAATAGAACTCTCAAATTTGTCTTCAATGATAGTGTGATGAACAAGCATGGAAAACATGCATACACAACACACATGACACAACGGGAGTAGACACAGCTAGAGGCTTGTGTTCAAAGACATCAAAAGAACCGATCACTAGTTTGGACCCCACCAGTCTCTGGACAGATTTCCAGAGCTTTCTGTATATGCCTGGAGTCAAAATTTAGATTTAGCTTCATCTTAAAAGAGTCTAGGTCACACTCCAAAATCTCTGTAAAACTAAATCAACACACATAAGCAGGACAAAGATACACTGCTTCTCCAAATCAGATCATGCATGTAGACACAGACAGAGCGGTTTGCACACAGAGTAGTTAATAACTGCTCACCATCAGCCTGAAGACAGAATTGCATGGAGATCCATGAAAAGCTCTTCTGGGTTTAAAGATGTTTGATATTTTTATTAACAACTTATATGAAGAAACAGATAGGATGCTTATTTAATTAGTCAGTGACACAAAAGAGGAGAGATCTAGAAGTGTGCTGGATGTCTACCAACTGGAGAACTGAGCTGAAAAAAAATAGCCTAAAATTCATGAAGAACACCTAATTGAATTCATTATCTACATCAATATACGACATGGACCTACTTTGTTAGCACCAGTCCATTAACAAGAATTATAGGAAGACAGTGAGTCAGAAGTCTGCCAGTTTTGGTAAGAGATAAAAACATAGAGCCTTCATAAGACCTGATGGCCATTTCTTTGGCCCTTACCTATGATAATGTATTTGAGGTGTTGTGTGGGGCCATAAACTGTGTGAAGATTTGAAGCATAAAATGCATCACATGCCTGAAGCAGAGCTATTAACTAAAAAATTGCAAGTGATTTATTAATATCTAGCATAAAAATTTGAGTTCTAATATGACAGTACAAATTCATAAGCTGTGTTCATATTTAAGGAAAAAAGTGCAGGAAGTGATTGTTCTTAAAAGCCAGTTGCTTTCTGTTTAAATGGGGTTTTCTTTTGTGAACACTTTGGAGTTTTCATGAGAAATAACAAGCACTATTTTTTTAGGAGGAGCTGTGAATGAACTTTTATATAAAAAACGCCAGTTTCTTTGTACATAATACACAAAATTTTTTTTCCTCCATACCCTAGCAGACAGTTTCGGTCTGCTAGGGCATGGAGAGAATGAATTCAGATGAACCACAAGTACCCCAGTTTTAACTGACAGAATACAAGCAATTGCACTGGAAAAAACTGAGTGCAAAATACTAAAATCAACATTTGTATATCTTGTTAAACTGGGCAATGCTCAACCCCAAAATGTCAAAATTTCTTGTGGCGATTTACTTAAGAGTTACACTTCAGCTTTTTGAGATGTCTGATTTGGCCATGTAATTTATAGATACCTAAATTAGAACGGATTAATTCCACTTAATGTTACTGTTTACCAAAGCTGTATTACGTTATAACTGCCGCTATGCTAACTATAGTTAATATTGCAAACAAAATGCAACAGAACCCTTCCCCAGGCACTAAGACCAGGATCCAGAAACCCCTTTGGGGATCACCCAAGCTGGCACTGGCCCTCAGACCACAGTTTGGGCGATGGTGGCCTCGGTGCATTCAGAGGCAAGTGATGGCACGAGCGCAGGTCCATGTGGACCAGGGGCAACCCAGCCACAGCAGTACAAGGTTCAGTGCATGCTGCTCACTGAAGTGAGCACCCCTCTGCCCAAGGGTTTGGCACTCTGGGGTCAGGGTTAGTTTCAGGAGGTGTTGAGCTCAGACAAAGAGACCACTAGGAGGGCTCAGCAGCCACTCTCCCTTTTTCTCTCCAGTGTAGCTTTTGATGTGAGGGTCTCAACTTTGGTCAGGGTGGCTGCATTGTAGTTGTCTCCAGTGTATCCTGGTGATTCACACCTTAACCCTCATGCTTCAGAGTTGATTCTCTGGCTTGACCATGGACCTGCCTCACACCTTGACCAATAGGCGGTGTCCAACCCTGGCAGTTGCATCCAAGCATGGAGTGATCCTACCACTGACTGGCTGACCTGTCGCTGATGTGACCTGCTTGCTTGACCTTGGACCTTCCATGTCACTGGGGGCTTCTCTGGCAGTCTGGATTCTTTCTTGTCTGAAGGTATTATCATAAATCATGCTCTACTTGCCACGTTCAGGTGCCTAAGGATGGCATCCTTGTTGATGAGGACACCATCTCTGTCTATGTTTACCACCCTCAGCTCCTGGCTCCCCTTCCTGCCAAAACTTGTGATAATGTTTTGCATGCTACTGGGGTTAAAATCACGTCTGTGGTTTTAGACTCGGAGAAGCAAAATGAAGTTAGGTTGGAGAGTATATACAACAAAGCATATTGAGATTATGAAAAAAGCCAAGTCTGGTCAAAATGGGGGGTAATTTTTGCATGAAAAGTCCAGGGTTGGAAACAGCATCTTCAGATGAGCATGAATTCCATTTTAATTGGTCTTTTTTTCAGAAGCTATATTTAATGTGACACAGAATTGGAATAGATATGACTATAGATGAGTATCTCCTAATTTTTCCTCAAGATTCACTTCTCTCACAAGCCCCTCTGATGCAGGGTAGAAGGACTGCAGCACTGGAAAAAGATGACACTTTTGATAAATAAGTTCTATATGTAGTGTAAATTGCCATTTGTTTACAATCGATTTCCCAGCTGTGATCTGGATGCCATCAGCCCAGAAAAGAACTCTCCTAACACTAAACAGAATGGAAGACATTCAGTTAAACAGTCAAAGGGAGGGTGTTTGAAGGAAAATGGATGGTAGGAAAATTCCTAAGGGATTTTCCTCTCTCTATGAAGTAGCTGACCAGATGAGAATGCAGATAAGTCAACAGCTATAGGTTTATCTCATTCCTGTAGTTACATTTTCTTTGAACAATGCAAGTTGGTGTTACCGACTTCACATGGTGATTAAAAAAACTCCTCCATATCCCCCTGTACCTGTCAGTGCTGACAGGTCTAGTGCATCTCCTGATTCCTTGTGTACTAATGCTGGGTGAGCATGGATTCAATACAACATAGCATGGTTTCTACCTAGCAAGTAGTTTCTAGGCTTCTTCGAGCTGAAATTTCTGAAAGCTTTCCTGTTTGAAGGTAAATGAATGAGAAGGCATGAATCACTTTTTGTTCTGTTTTCTGACTTCTCAGACTATTCTCAGTGTGCCTTCTCCACAAGTTTTACTCATTCAGGCACTTCAGCACACAGAGTGCTAAATGAAGGAGGAAAACTCAGACAAGTTGATCTTTTATTTTGTACCTCCTGAGTTACAACTCTCTTCAGCCTACTGTGGCAAACATCAAAACCAGATTTTTATTAAACAATCTGATTTAAAAAGTAAGATTTAAAGGTTATATAGTCAAATGCTTGTGAACAACCACTTCTCTCTCATCTGAACTAAGATACCTGAATACTAAAAGAGATTTGGATATGTCAGCCTTTAATGTTTTGCCAGCAAGCAAGAAGAGAAAGGTGGTATGAAAGGTAACTGGATTTCCCCAAACTGTTAATGGGCAGTATCTGTTCACTACACTAATTTCTGTTTCCTGGTATTATTAACGTATTTCATTTAGCTTCTAAGTAGTTCTAAGAAAAAACATTACTGAGGCTGGCATGTAATTGTTAATATTTAACATGATTTTTGATGATAAATTATTATTATTAAGACACCTAAAGCCTCCACAACAGCTAATGTCTCTCTTCCCTCTGAAGTCACCCCTGAAAGGTGTGTTCTCTAGAAAGTGATTTAGACCAAGAATCTAACCATATTGTCCTTTAGAAATTAATCAATATAAATTAATCAAATTCAGGTTTAATCTACAGCCAAACTTGGGCCCTTGACTACAGAAGGAGCTAAAGAAGTTTTTTCTTGCTAGGCCATAGATAGCCTTTAGGAATATCTTTATATCACGCCTGCTGGAGCTGTGCAGTAGACGATCTTATTAGATGTTCTAGAAAGTTGAAAGAAATTAAGGCCTTGTGTTAATGGGCAAATGACCCAAGTCCAAACTACAGGTGTGGTTTGCCCGCTCTTTGAGTTTGGTGTTGGGTCTGGTTCCTCCACTTTCTCTGTTCATTATCTGGGATCATTTAAGCAGAATTATGGGCCACTGAATTTCACCTATGTCAAAGAGGCAGGAGGAAGAGGACATTTCACATACTTTTAATATCTGATTTTTTTCAGCTGAAAGCAGTATCTCTCGACACAGCTTCTGTTCTGAGAAGTTGAATTCTGGAGGATCAAGCTAGGCTTGATGAGTCAAATTCAGCTATTAGGGGTTGCGACAAGTTCTTTTCAATTTTCTCAGGCGTGCTCTAAGAGCAGAAAGGATAAAACTGCCCCCCAGTTCACAGTCAAGGGACACTTGGGAATGGAACTCTAAGTTGCTTGTGACTCATTTTGAGTTGCAAACCATAAGCCACACCTAGAGCAAGAGGACAAGTTCTGCACATTAGGTGCATCACCCAATACACCCAGCAGCTGACACCATGAAGGCTGAGTATGAGTATGAACAATTGTGAAGTAACTGGGGTCAGTCCAAATGAAGAGATGTCTTAAAAGAGAAATTCTGAGGTTGTGTTGCCTTATATTTCCGGTAGCACAAGTAACTGAGGCATTTGTTTTAATTTTTACAATCTTCTTTCTAAACACAAACTTCATTTTGCTTTTAACTGTGGTAGAAGCAAAGGGATTAACTATTCATCCTTAATTTCAAGGCCCAAAGGGATTACCCTTTAATGGAGAGACAATGAATACACAGTGTATGTGGCCCAGGACACCTGTGGTGACAGGTAACAGCTAGTATTATTTGCTGCATGGTGAAAAGGATGTGAAGCAGAAAGCAGAGTTACATCATTGTAGCAGGGCATCTCACCCCTCACCAGAGCTTATTATCTGTTGCTCGTTAGCCAGTCAGATAGCTCAAACAGGACAAGCTGTCTTGTAAGGAGTTATTTTGTGCCATGGAGTTAACATTTGTCTGGCATCTCCCTGCTGCCAATAAACATCTTGCTATTTGTTAAGTGAGATCTGGAAAGATAAGCTGGATTTTTGACTGACAAACACTTTACACTAAACTCTTGCAAAGCAGAAATCTTCTATACATTTCCCTGAAGATGTGTGGAGCTTCTCCAGTGAGTAGGGACACCTGCTTTGTGGTTACTCCCCAGGGATTAAGTGAATGAATCTGTGCCTGTTATCGTCATTTCAGTGATAAGTTACAGTCGACTCCTAATCAATACTATTGCTTTGGCTAGCTCTAATATAGGTACCTTGATATCATGCACTGTTTTATGTTGAGTTGTACTCTACTGGTAGTCCTTTTTTAGTTTTATACTGTGTAGTAAGTATGTTTCATCTGTTATCACTGATTAATCAATAATTCATTTTATAAATAGACCTGATCTGCCATCCTTAGAACCTGCAGGCCAGAGTGATTTCTTAAATTTAAACTATTGTCAAAAAGTGAGGCTTAGGGAAGCTCGCACTCGTTCTGTGACAATCATCTAACAACAAATGTTAGGTAGGGGAATGGATTCTCTCAGCAAAGGTTAAATTATTGTGTGAAAGAAATCTTGTGTAAGAATACTCTCAAGGCCAGACTAGCTTATGGTGCTCAACATTCTTGAAAACAAACCTCTGCTG
>VYZQ01012445.1:40172-57757 GCA_013400655.1 Mystacornis crossleyi | reverse complement strand
CATTCCTGGACACTTATCATCCCTTATGCCAAGTCATATGAGTCCTTTTTCCAGAGTCTCCTCCCTCAGATTAATCTGGAATTGTGTCACAAAAAGCACTGTGGGTTTACAGTCAATAAACTAGTTTTCAGTAATTCAGAAATCTGATGGTTTGCTTGGCTCAGATAGACATCTGGAGTTGGTACTAATCCATTGGATATTTTTTAATTTTTAAAAAGTTAAGAATTAATGGAAATATAATTCTAATAGATCTTGTTTCTGTTTGTGTGCAATGGTGCTATCAAAAAATTCACATTCAAACACTGACTGTTGTTATATATGCAACAACAGCTATTTCAAAAGAGGCTTTATGTAAAGATGTAGTGTTTTCTGTAGATTCCAACTGCTCACAAATTAATTGGATTTATCAAGAAGTTCTAACCTTCATACAGAGTAAGTGAAGTTCAAGGCTCAGAAAGAGCAAGAAAATCAAATAATAAGTAAATTAGAGCAACAGAAGTAAAATAGTGCAAATATCTAAGAGACAAAACTCCATTCACTTTAACTTGTATGAGTTTTTTGGGTCTCTTTTCCACATCTACTCATGACAAGTGTGCTCTTAGGAACTTGCTTTGCAAAATAGCAAATTCAGTGAAAACTGAAGAGCAGGTTTAGTGTGCAGATATCAGTCAGACATAGGTAGCATGGTTCACAGATTTTTCCTTAGCTTGATATAACCACTGTCACCTTCTTCCATTGACTGGGTCCACATCCAAGAACAGAAATGTTATTAAATTCTTCATATCACACACTTAAAAGGAATAATAATCAGGGCTGACAAAGCAGAAAGGGTTCTAGGCATCCTGGACCACTCTTAAGAACTTGCCATAGTCATTCTTCCTGTTGCAGGTATTTTACATGAAACTTCTCAGGCTTAGTTTGGTCTGTGTTGTCCTTTCTTACTGTGGCGAGCCACACATTTAAAAACCATGTAAAAAGCCTACCATGACATAGTCAATCAGCTTTTATTCTAACACCACGGCACTTCAGCTCACATAAATGATCAGGAATCACTACTTTTACAGGTATTAATCTTCATTAAACTCCTCTGAAATCTTAATCAAAGATTTCTTTTTATATATCAGCTGTCCTTCCTCACCAAATAGTGTATCTCAACACCAGGTGTTTCTCATCCTTATTGTATATGATCATCATATATCCTCAAAAAAAAATGCCTAGACCAAGATAGAGGCTGCAGCATTGCTTCTCCCCTGTGGTTGTTGGTGCCTAAATATGCTCACTGGAGAAACAAAAAATCATGCCTCTGCTGCACATCGTTCACAATGCATTATTAACAAGAAATGTCTCCAAGTATTACACTGTTTGATTTCTTGGTAGTATGAGATTGTTACTAAGCAAGCTTGCTCAGCATGTCCTCATTGTTTTAGATTTATTTGGAGTTTCTTGTAATTTCAAGCACAGCTTTTAAAGAGTCATTTATATCCTGGTTTTTGTCTAATTCGTGGCAGATTGACCACCAGCATGTATCAGCACAAATTAGAAGTCAATTAAGGCCACCTACAGCAAAGACAGATTTTTGCAAGTACCATGGCACTTTTTCCTTCCCATTATAATTACTTCCTACCTTACCATGGCATAGAATATTAGAACTGTTTAGGTTGGAAAAGATCCTTAAGATCATGACAGCCAACTGTTCATCTAGCACTGCCAAGTCCACAACTAAACAGTGTGTCTCAGCGCCACACCCACACATGTTTTCAATACTTCCAGGGATGGTGGCTCCACCCTGGAAGCACCTGGACAGCCTATTCCAATAATCAGTAACCCTTCTAGTTAATAAAACTTTCATAATACCCAATCTAAACCTCTCCTGGTGCAACTTGAGGCCATTTTCTCTTGTCCTAACTCTTGTTACTTCAGAGAAGAGACCAATAACCTCCTCATTACAACCTCCTTGTGGTCAGTTGTAGACTCTGAGTAGCATCACTTCATAACAAATTAGGCAGAGATCTCATTCTCTTGTTACATTCTGCAAAGACAAAGTTTAGTACTTTTCCTGGGAATCCAAATTTTTCATTGTGGCCACAGTACTCTCTTGAGCTATATCATCGCATATCTTCTTGCAAAATCATGTATTTCCATCTTTTCTTAAGCAGCTGACAAACTGAAAATATTTGAGCCACAGTATACATGTTTTTCTGTAATGCCTTCATATTTTCATACTTAATCCTCTGTGTAACTCTTAAGCATATATAAAACTTTAAAAATTAGATGGGATCTTGTGAGGTAAGAAGTTCCCGTCTCTACTAAAACCCTGCTTTGTGTTCATTGTATTTATTTCAGAATTCCTGACATAGATATAACTTGGTAGATCTACGACTTAATTTACATCTTCCTGTGTTTTAATATTTCATTGGAAATTTTTTTTCTTTTATTACCTGATTGCTTCCTTACGCTCTTTTAAAAAATATTGCTTTCACAAGTGGTTCTGCTGCCTAGAAAATGTGTCTGAACTTTTGTCTCTACCCACTTCACCCTGATGATACGCATTAAAACTGCTTTCTTAACATGATTGTATATCTTATAACAGAGCTACAGTATCAGTACTGTCCGTATACTTCAATCAATGCTTTTTTAAAGCCAGCTCTTGGTGACCAACATCATTGTGTGGTTCCTGCCTGTTTTGCATCCTCTTTTAGCTATGCCTAGTCTCTTTATTTTCACGTNTGTATATCTTATAACAGAGCTACAGTATCAGTACTGTCCGTATACTTCAATCAATGCTTTTTTAAAGCCAGCTCTTGGTGACCAACATCATTGTGTGGTTCCTGCCTGTTTTGCATCCTCTTTTAGCTGTGCCTAGTCTCTTTATTTTCACGTCTTTAAAGGAGCATTTTTCTTTCTTGCACAATAGTGGCCTGAATCACAACTGGGTTCTCTTAGACTGTATGTTAGTCTATTGTCTTAAGGCAGCTTGTGGTTGATCTAGTAGGTAAGAATTCCATTTCTGAATATTAATATATTCTTGCAAATGCTACTGTAAGTACAATGAGCTGGTTAATCTGATCCCACTCTAGGCAGCTGAGTTACAGGTACAGTACTTTCTTATTTTCCTACTACAATACCTTGGTGTAAGGATGATTTTAATGTCAGCGTGAGAGCTGGAATGGGCTCCTTCAAGTTCTCTATGGACTCAATTTATGTTTCTTCAGTGAGCACACACATGCTGGTAGCAAGTTTGCTCACAACTTGTTTCAAAGAGAGTAACTGCACCAGCAGATTTTCGTACTCAGAGGTTCCATTTCTTTTCCATATTGCTGAGATTAGGATGTGATTTTGAGATAGTTGCTCCACCATTATTGGCTGGGATTTTTGCCTTTGATGAGATCCAGATGTTCCACATTCTCAGCTCTTCATCTGTTTTCTATACCTGGGTAATGTATCTGTATTATCATATCTGTAATATTTATTTGGCTTTATATCAAAAGATGAGTGTCCAGGCTTTGCCCAAAGGCCAAGCTAAGACGACCAGGTCCTGACTCTGGCCCATCCCCTCCAGCCTGTTCAGAAGGCTCTCCTTGCAGCAGAACATGTCTGGCATAGCTCCCAGGGCCATGGGAACACGCAAGAGCTGCCACCATGACTGGAGTCTAATTTAGAGTAACAAATGGATTCAAGGAGGACCAAAGCAGCTCACAAACAAGCGGCAGTCAGAGGCAGAGCTAAATTTATCAAGCAACACATTCTGTCCACTCACTGTTCATTCATCTCTAACGACTCTGTTTGTGAGCATAATTATGTTTTTCTGCAGTGGTTGTTTGAGAACATTTTTCTGACTATATCATGGAGCAACATTCTAACTCTCCCAAAATAAAGCTTTTTTGTTTGTTTGTTTGAATAATTAAATTCCAGATGAAACATTTGGCTTCTCCAAGGAGGGCACAGAAGATCCTTTCCAATAGCCATGAACAAGTATTTTAAATCAGATTTGTTCCTAAGTCACAACACGCATAAAATCATTCTTAATATAGCTTTCTGTGGCTTTTTTTAATACTAAAATGAGCTTCAAAACAAACTTAAGGTATCTATGAATGATAACTTACTGTAGCAGGAAATAAGCAGGACACTTGAGTCCTTTGAAAAGCAGAACCATATTCATTTGCCATTTTTATTTATGTCTGCTACATTACTCTTAGAGCCAGTCATTATTCCAAACCCGAGAACAATACTTTACTAGATGTGCTGCAAGCAATTTTTAAAAATAAATTGTAATATTAGAATTGAATATTTATGGAAGGTAATAAGTATAGTTCAGAAAGCCTGACAAACATACAATTGTTAACCCAAAAAAAGAAGGGCAATAGGACACATCTGAATGAAAGAAAGCTGAAGTTTTAAGTAGCCAATGAAGTATCATAAGTAGCCAGTGGGTCAAGTCCCACTTCATTTATCTTGGCTGTAGAAAAACCTACTCAACATCTTCTATATTCACATAAATTAAAAAAAAAATCATAAATTGGTCCTTAGTATTTTTAAAACAGATCTGTGGTCATGCTGTTGGAATTTGATGCCCATTTTATACACTTTGTTCCAGACTATGCTTAAAAAATTCTTGCAGCCCTACTGAAATTGTCAGAGTTATGGATGTCCACAAGTTTTGAATATTGTGCCCTCTATCATGTCCCAGTATATAACTTTAAACACGAGAATCAACTCCAGAATGATTATTATGGAATAAAATTAAAAGAAAATTCATCAGCAGGGTATACAGCCAGCAACTATCTTTTATTCTGCACTTGAAGGATTACATTCCTCTAAGATACTGGCATGTTTGGTTGTGCAAGGCAATACATACCAAGCTCCTTCTGAAAACTATGTTTGTTTTGAAACCCAGGGCTTTTGTGAATCTCTTTTAAACTTTACCTGATCTCATCCTGGGTTATCCGTAAGTTTTTCCCTCCAAGGCCTCAGCTGCTCTTGCATGTTTTTGCTGCTCACCACCACCAAAACTATCAACTCGTGCTTAAATGGGAATTTACAGAGAGCCAGGCAAGCACTAAAAACTCACACTTAGTTCACAAAAACCAGAATTTGTAAAACATGCAGTGCAATGAAATGAATACATTTAGAGCCTGGGTTTTGATTGTGGCTATTTGAGAGAATAAGAAAACACACGTCTCAGATATTAGTCTTTTGACTTGGAGGTGTATTCATGCTGCAATGATGAGAGAGGAATATTACCCTCCAGACACTGTTCATGCCATCCTTGAAGAAAATGGCACCAGTCCAGCAGTCATAAAAGAGGCCAAGATGTGTCAAGAACATTTTTCAACTACATGATGACCTTTATGTTTTGTTTTACATGCTTGTCATTACAAAGCAATTAACAAAAGAAAGGAGGCATCATAAAGTGGTTGGAAAAGAACTTACAAATTAAATGGCAACTAAATACATAACAAGAAACTATCAATTCATGAAGAAAACAACAGACAGGATTAAATAGCAGCAATACCTTTAAATCACAGCCCTCATAAAGTATTAAAAATAAAAGCACAGTTCATAAATACATGTTTGAATTCAGAAACAAAATTGCATCTGCAGTGAGACAGTTACTGGATGAGCAGTCTTCCCTAAAATCTGGATAGTCAGCTGTATATTTTGCACATTATTGCAGAGTCTGAGTTCATGTTTGCTTTTGTGTCCACACACTTCTCTGTTGTTCAGGCTTGTAGATTCTGATAAAATAGATATCAAACCCAAGTAAAAAGTCCTTGAATGCCAACAGAAAGCTAACAGGGAAGACATATGAACGGAAAGTTCAAATTTGCCTCAAGAAAAATATTTGGGTACCAAAATTTAGGTCTACCAAAAAGCATTGTTTCTATAGCTTTTCTTCATGTGGCAGCACAAAACCTGTCAGAATAGCATCTGGTTTTAATATAAGCCATATAGAAATCTGGAGAAGTAAGAATAAGTAGAATGAAGGAAAAGAAAGAAAACAAAATAGAGAAAAAAAACTTTCTCAAAAATACCTCCAAGAATGACGAGAAGAGTTAAAAGATCTTGTATGTAATGAAAGATAGAGAGCAGAAAAAAGGCAGCATGAGAGAAGACAAAAGGAAGCATGCATGTAGTGGGTACTGATGGAGAAATAATAGAATTTTATCAGCGTAGTAGGATTTCAGCTGGCAAGTTTAGAGACATCCTAGGCTGAGCAAGGAAGAATTTCTTGAACAGAAAAGAAATAAAGCAAGCAATGAGTAAATGGTTTCAAGAGCTGCTAAACAAACCCACACCATAAAAACAAAAATTATTAAAAAATACTTTCTCAGGAAGAGAAATGTAACACATCACGTCTTCAAGGAGTAAAAGACTCCACGAAAAAGAATGCGTCTAAAGAACACTGTAACAGAGGACCAAGGTGCTGATATCTCAGAAGCTGCAGTGTTGGTACATTGGAAAATGTGAAAATCCATCACAGGTACACATTCCTTATAAGGAAATACTTCAGAAAAATGCTGGTATTGAATAGGATGTACTTCTAATTAAGTGCTAAGAGTTTCCAGAATTCAACTATTTGTTGCTTTAAATGTTATCCATTTAAAAATAAATAAATAAATAGATTAATAAAGGTTAAATTTCAAAGAAAATTCTGAAAGGAAAGCCCACTAGTGGGACACTATTCAGAGCAAAGCTAAAGTGTATCTCTGTAAAAAAGCACTGAAGGGGAGTTTATGGACTTTATAGCAAGGGACATGCCAGAAGCAACACTGGACACCCAGGTGTAACAGACCTACCTTTGTGCCCCTGGCTGTGTCATAGCAGCATGGAAAATTTTCCACATGCTGGAACATTCATCTTCTGTGCAGATGAAATCTGTAGGATTTTTTAGTGTCGTGATACCATTTCTCCAGGAAAAAAAAACCCAACAAACAACAGCCTTCCTAACTTCTGCATCTGTTTTGGTGTGTATAAGATAATGACACAAAGATGTGTCATTGAAAAAAATAACCTTATTGGATTTTAAGTGTGCTGTATTCCTGGAGACTGAAATCAAACTTGAGAACAGGTGGGAGTGGAATCAATGTCTTTCTTAAAAAGCAGATTCAGCTGTAGCTCAGTGTATCATTCTTGCTTCTTTTCAAAGAAGATGCAAAGGTCCAGTACTACGACACCCTCAGGGATGGGATTTTGTTACAAATAGAATACTCATTTAGTTATCTTCCTGTATTGCGTACTTTACATATCAGCTTTGCAATTTTACCTCTTCTTATCAGAGCTTCACACATGTAAAAGTTCTTCCACTTTATATTTGACTGAAATTTTGCATATTAATCAAGCATTGTGTGTATGTGTTAGCTAATGTCCAGAACACAGTGTTTAGGCACATACTTGATTTTTACATCCAGGAGTGGCATCATTAAATTTGACTGCCTTCCTTAGTTATTAAATGTTACTGTGTACCAAGTACCCTGTTGAAATGGAGTCACAAAGAGGGCTGTGCTTGGTGAACAAAGATAATACAAGACATAGGTAGAATTCTCATTTTCTCTGGAATATAAGATCCTGTATGTCAGGTGAGCAAAAGAAAACTCAGAGTAAAGGTTTTTCATTGAATCATTTCAGCTTTCTTCTCTATATATTTGTTTTAACACAGATCTTTAAACTGTAAATTGGTCTATTTTTTTTCTTAAAACAAAACTTGCATACAAACATCTATTCATGCTAAAGTTTATGGAAACAACATTTTGCATACACATTTGTAAAACTTCATGCAACGGTATTTTACATATGTATTGCAGAATTTGATAGTGAGCCACAAAAAACACATTTTTATAGAGGGAAATAGCCACGTGGCCTTCCACGATGTGACTTAAAGAACATGACAGTATTAGTTGTCATTGTTAATGAGTGTAATTGAGGTAAGAAAAAAGAACCAGTTACTACACGTAATACCGTATTCCTTCATATAAAGCATTATAAGAATGGTTATGTTGTGCTGTAAAGCACCAAATATCTGCATTAAGAGAATAATAAATTTGCAAAGTACACTTTTTAGGAAGTGTGTAATGTAGGAATTAAAATTGCCGTGCAACTTTAAATTAGTCCTATTGTGCTTTCATATAGCACTCGGTAAGTAAACTAATTAAATTTGTACCAGCTTTTCTTCAGGATTCCTACCTCAGTTCAAAACTGAGTCAGTCAGTAAGTGAGGAAATCTGCAACATTTTGCAATTAATTTTCCATAAGCTCAGTAATGGCATTCATCACTGCAGCTTCTGAATGAAAGTTGTTTGAAAATGTCGACTAATTTATGTTTGCACCATTCCCATGAAGACACAAGGTTCGCTATCCCCAGGCTGCGGAGCTACAGCAGAAACAAAGGGCAGTTGAAGACAAAAATATTCAGTAAATATGGATGTCCATTTTGCGATGCCTCACAGCTGGGTTTTTTAAGAGCACTTGACGATATGCAGCATTTTATGTATCCAACATTAGGATCCTGTTGATTCCATGTCATCCACAGGCAAAAGTGTAGAGTGGCAGCAGAACAACTTTTAAGTGATCATGCATAAAACAATTGATTTAGGGAATTCTCGCATGTCCACAACAAATAAAATTCAATTATCTGAACAGCATCCAATTCTCTTAGAGGAACTTTTGTTTTCCACCCCACCCCCCAGTTGCCTTGTGCATCCTCCAATTTCTGCCGCCAATGAAGGAAGCCTACAGAGAGCAGACTCCTCAGCTATGCAAGCCTTCTCCACTGTGAGGGCACAGTCCATCCTGTGTACAAAGGGGGAGGGGAGCAAAGAATGGCCACAACATCTAATTGGATACTCTTTCCTATTTCACAACAATGAACAAGAAAAGCACTTTTTAAAAATAATAATAATAACAACAACAATTACTTAGTTGCTTAGAATTGTGCTCTTGTGGAGCTTTGAGGCTTAGGACAATACAATATATTTACTTACCTCTGTAGAACTAGATTATGTTGTTAAACTATATTTTAATGATAGCAATTTGTTAATGAAACAAATGTATTAAACACATTTCAGAAATGTCTCAACAGATGTAAAATATGTCCTTGTCATAACCTGTAAAATAAATTAAGCAGAGCATCTCGGAGATTGTACAGGAGAATAAGGGCTTATTTACTTTCTTCTATTTACCCCTGAATTCCTAGGTGGAAAATTTAGGTCCTTTCAACAATGACCCAGCAAGTGGCTGCTGCCTTCTGGAAGGAAGGAGACGGCTAGAATATATGTCTTCAGAAAAGCTTTTTTTTTCCGATACTGCAATATAATCTAATCATACTTCTAAAAATTTAGGATCCTTTTTTGGACTGTATAAAAGTCATACACTTCATATATCAAAAATGTAATCTAGGTGATTTTATTCTATTTATTCTTTATTCACCTAGAATTGGTGATTTTCACCTAAATGGTGATTTTACAAACATGATCTCTTTTTCCTTTTCTTTNTCCGCCCCCTTTCACTCCCATACAAAAATAGCTGTACGGCTTTGTTCCTGGCTCTTCTGCCTCTGACACTTGGCCTTAATAAAGGATTGGAAACACGCAGAGAGCCCCTCTCTCATCCTTTTCCTTTGCCGGCGCTACTGTTACATTGGTTTGCAGCCTGCTCCTTGCAGGGGAGCTGGCATCGTCTGCTACACTGCAGCCAACCTGCGTCTGCCATACTGCAGCCAGGTCCCGTCCCCAGGGACACCGCCAGCAGTTAGACACTGTGCACACCCTGGGCAGCCTGCTACCACCATCACTTCCCTTCCCTTTCTTTTAAAAATATGTCTTATATAGCTATTTTGACTGATGAGAGTGATAATTGGGCATTATTTACCTGGACACTATAGCCACTCCTTCTAACCCACGTTTGAGGATAGATTCTAGCACTTTTTCACTGGTTAATTTTACATACAGTGAAAGTAACTGCAAGCTTATGAGAGCAATACATACTTCAAAAAATTACTTTGCTCATCTAGCTGGTTAAAGTAACAAGCAGAATGGATGGGAGAATCAAGAATAAGCCCCTTTGATTTTGATTCATTTCCCTCAGCATAGGTCAACACTGTGGTTTCTTCATAGTTCACTCCTGAGCGTGCTCTTTTTAAGATCCAATTCAGATCTGTAGCATAGAATTAAGATTTCTTCATTATTGTCTTCTGGACACTGTATAGCAGCTCTCCACAAAAAAATTGCCCATGGCTGCTTTTCATACTACTGGGTTCAGGCTGTGACTTCTAGAAGAAAGTTTCTGTGACTTTCTAGAAGAAATCAGCTTCTAAAGGCAAGAGGCAAAGGGGCTGCTTTGGCCATGTCGCCTCTATGGCTTGTAGTGATCAGAGTTGGTAAGGGTACAGAAGAATATGAGCCCCAAAGGAACAAAGATAGCAAGACCAAGTGAGAAACTGCTTCTATTTCTCCTTCTGCCTCCCCAACAGCAATGTTTCTTTCTTTCTAATTAATTAAAAAATGTCTAAAATTCTCATGGCAATACCAAACAAGCAGAAAATTTGGACCACTTTGAAGAAATAAGGTTAAGTTTGTGTACTGGTGTTACAGAAGCATCTTTTAATCAGTAAGCAGAAATAATCTGATAGAATGACCTTTGAGAGACCACAAAACATGGAGGTCTGTGGTAGGTTGAAACTTGGTTGATGGATAAGTTGCTAATCCAGTGAGAGGGCTGGTAACGCCTCTGCAATCACATATTTAAAGGGAGGCAAGCACAGGAAGTTCCTCTTTGTTTCTTACCTCAAGGGCTGAGGGGTGGTTGGAGGCGGAGGGCCCGGGCCCGGGCCTGGGCCAAGCCCCACCTCGACCCCTCAGCACGGTGGCAGCACGGGGCCAGCCCTCCCCTCCCAGGAAGAGCTGTCCCGGCTCCGCAGGCAGTGTGTAACCGAGACCACGTGGCCGAGATGATCTGAAGCCACTGAGACCCCACACAGAGCTGGTGAGGCTGGCGGGGCATCCCTGCATCCAGCACAGCTCGTGCCAAACTGAAGAAACACCACACACCGCAGCCGACAAGGACAGCTTTCTTTCAAGTCAGCGAGGAAAGAAGAGAAAGTAAAGTCACATGGGGAGAAGCTGAACATGGCGACCCCAAGGTCAGAAGCAGAGGGGAAGGGCGAGGCCAAGTGGGATGGAAGCTGACTGACTGCGGGAAAAGAGGGCGGTCGCACTTTTGGCGCGGAGCTTAAAAATGTTTCTTGCAAAGCCGTAGAAAAAAACTTTAATCCATTAAAAAAAAAGCAAACCAAACTTGAGGGGATGGGAAATTCTTGTGCAGCCTGTAACTTTAAAGAAAGGCCCACGTCAGGCCATATAGAAGTTGTGAGAAGCTGTTAAAGAGAGGCCCACGCCAGACCACATAGAAGTTGTGAGAAGCTGTTAGAGATTTGAAGCAGAGAACTTTTGCTTTCCGGCTGAGATCCGGAAAGCAAACTCATCCTTAAAAGACTAAAACCCCATGGGGTTTTTTTTCTGTGGCCCATGACTTGGCAGTGGGGGAAGAGTGCGAAAGATTCATAGGAGAGATACCTTTTTCACTTCAACAGATTGGTTTTTTTTCCGGACAGACTGTTGGTTGGTGAAGATTCTATGGCACTGCAGAAGAACCTATTTTCCATAAGTATAAAAAGACTCTTAAAAAGTGCCATTCTGACCAAAATCCCATGTTTTGTTTTTTTCACTTGTGAGAGGTTTGTAGTAACGAAGGAGGCACTGAGAAAGAAAGGTGTTTAAAGGTTTGCTTTGATTTCTTATCATTTCTCTTTTTTCACTTTTCATTCTGTTAGTAATAAATTTTTCTCTATATTGCAACTGGTTTAGTGTGAACCTTGTTTTGCCCTGAAGTTCCTTTATGTTTTCCTCAATAAATCCATATTTCCCCTTATGCATATAATTTCGTGTGTTTGGCCTTTCAACCAGCATCAAACCACGACAAGGTCCTAGATAGCATTCTTGCTTATCTGATTTAAAGACTAGAACTGCACTTTAATGAACAAAGTTTGAATGTTTGTCAGCCAGCAAACGTCCGCATATTTAAAATTTCCCCATGGGTAAAAGAACTATGTGGTTTGAGTATCAGACGGGTTGGTCTGGAATATTTTATTATTCTGATCTAGCCTGGTGGTCTCTAGAAGATGACAGTTCTATTTTTAGCTTATTTTCTTCTCTCTTAATTTTCCCATAAGCGTTTAAATAAAAATTTCCATCAAATCATGTCTCACTGTTACTGGACGTAGTTCTGTGGTTTGATGTCGTTCTTTTATCTCAACAGTTATATTCAGATATTTCTCTGGTGTCCTGGCTCTGTGTGTTTACAAGTTTCCACATGAGCAAGAGTTTTCTACATCTTCGTATTGTTTCCTATCCTTGACAAAGACTTCAGCCTCAGACAGATTGCTGACAGACTGGTTCAGAGCCAACATGTAGGTGAAAGTGCTAAATGGAGCAAGAAACTCTCTATTACTTGTCTCTATCATAAATTTTAAAACCTTGTTGTTTTGGGGCTGCATATGTCACTGAACTCCTGATAGAGCAGTTACATTACAGGATCTAGTTAAAGTCACTTTTCTTAAAGTAGTTTTTAAGCCCAACCAGGAAGATAATGCAGATCAGTTTTAGACTCAGTCATGAAGACCAACAGGTCCAGAGAACTTCTTTATTTGGGAAGAAAGAAGCCCTCTGGCTCTCTTTCTCTTGTCTGTAATAGAAGTTAAACAACCTCTGGATGTTAACCTCAAAAGCAGAAGTAGGGTGAAAAATAAAGCTCTATCAGGGTACTATTCTGTTTCCTAATCTACCCACTGCTTTGAGCAGGAGTCTACAGCAATGACTGTGCATAGGTCAAGGAAATCCATAGCCTTGCTTGTGCATCTAGTAAGGGAATAAATGAATACGGGAATACTATGTGTCTGTTCACGGCAGAAGGGAAAACGTGAAAGTAAAGGAAATATGAAAAAAATACTATCACTCCTATCTTCAAAGAAACCAACTGTTATTTCAAGAAGGACAAGAAGGAAAATCTAGAGAATTGCAGGTCGGTCAGCCTCACATCAGTCTCTGTGAAGATGATGGAGCAACTATATCTGGAAACCTTTTCCAAACATATGAAGGACATGTTGATGAGAAGAATTCAACGTGGATTCACCTAGGGAAAGTCATGCTTAACTAAGCAGACACCTTGCTACCATGAAAGGACTACCTTGTCAGATGATCAGAAGAATAACAAAGGTCGTTCGCTTCAACTTTTTAAGGCCTTTGGCACAGCCTCCTATAGCAGTCTTACAGACAAGGTGGCATTGTACACATTTGATAAATTGACAGCGAGGTGGACTGAATGTGGCTGAACAGCCAAGCCCAGGGGGTGGTGATCAATAGCACAAAGTGCAGTTGGAGGCAGCTCACTGGTGGTGTACCCCAGGGGTCAATAGAGAGGCCAATATTGTTTAACCTCTGCATGAAAAACCTAGACAGTGGGGCAAAGTGAACCCTCAGCAAATTCAGAGATGCTGTAAAATTGGAGGAAGTGAACATCGACAAGGTGTGGAACTGGGCAGAGAGGAATATGAAAAGGGAAATGCAAAGTTCTGCCAATGCAGAGGACTAACCCCACGCACCAGTACACACTGGGAGCTCAGTTTCTGAGGGACAGCTCTGTAGAGAAAGGGGTCCTGGTGGACAACAAGTTGAATGCCAGCCAGCAATACATCATAGTGAAAGCTGACCAACAGCATTCTGGGCTGCATCAGGAAGAGCATTACCAGCAGACTGAAGGGTGTTACCTTTTCTTTCATGTGGTGCTGATGAGGCCATGTCTGAAATACTGAATTAAGTTGTGGGCTCCCCAGTGCTGGAGAGATATGAACTTACTGGAACAAACCCAGTGAAGGGCTGTGGAGGATGACTGAGGGACTGGAGCATCTCATATGAGGAGAGCTGAGAGTCTTCTGTGTGGAGAAGATTCAGGGGAGAATCTCATAAATGTGCATAGACACCTGATAGGAGGCAATGAGGAAAACCAAGCTGTTCTGAGTAGTGCCCAATGACAGGACTCAAATATTCAAATATTGGTTTGGACATTTGGAAAACTCTTTTCAGTAACTTAATATCTAAAAAATCCAATTATTTTTCAATATTCAAATAAATAACTCCAAAAATTATTTCCAGACAATTTCCATTCATTTAACTACATGCTTAATTTGTTTTGAAAACTGTAAAACTTTCATTTTTAAACAATGAGAGATGGAGTTCTGTCAGATACTTTTCATGCAAGTAGAATTTTCATTTCCTGGAAAACACTGACACCTTAAAATTTCACCTGTCCTAAATTGAAGCAATTTTTTAATTCACCTAAGATAAACTTAGATGAAAAGTTTTAATTCTGACTCTTTTTTTCCAATTTATAATGAACACAATCCTGAATGAAATGTGTTCCAAAATGAAACATTCAAATACTCTATCATGACAAGATTATAAAAAAGTTATCAGAAAGCTTTGTTTTGATTGAAAGCAAAACAAACAAAGTATAGTCAATCCTGACACATTCCCACATAACATTTACAACAGAATTAATTGGCATTTTCTGAAAAACAGTCTGCTCAAAATTTCTGAGCCCCTCCACTGACAAGTGTATAGAGTCACTGCTCTGTCCCAGGCAACCCCCCACACATGCACACATCCTGTTGCACTGACAGGATATCTATTGAGAATGCTGCTCTTTTAAAGGTGGAATTGCACTGTTGTATTCCTATTAGTGAGGCAGAATAAGGAGGAAAAGCAGAGGAACCATTCCCAGAGGGGTGTCTCAGATGGATAGCTTCTCCTTGTGCTTTCCCTGAGATAATCTTTTATCCATTGGTTTTGCTCCAAACCATACCTGGAAGCAGCATCTAGTCCTTTTATAGGTCATTTAATATTATTGCATGTTTACGAGGAAGAATTTGGATGTTTATCACTTAATAAAACTAACCTGTTTGGAAAAAAACCCCATAATGCAGTTAATGGGGTGCTTTTAAACCATTATCTTAAAAAATCTTCCAAACCAGTCTCAAAGTGTGCTACCAGAGGGATATGAATTAACCATGAAAACTTGTTGGTGCACACCAGGCTTCAGTTAAACATTAACAGTTAACAGTTTAAACAGTTAAAGTATCACACATGTTTTACCACGATTTTCATAATTTGCTGCTCTTGATTCTCATAATCACATTAGCATTTAAAAGGTGATGTACTTTTGAAACTTACTGCTGATTGTGTTTTAGTCATTTCAGATTTATTAAGTTTAAAAAATAGACAAGGAAGTAATGCCCTCCTTTCTTCTTCATCCAACTTACCAGAGAATTTATAAGGCCAGAAATTTTCTTTTTATTCTCCCCACTTTCTCCCCACCCACTAGGGTGACTTGCTGTAAAGATCTCTGCCTTTATCCCGAGACACAAAAGTTCCTGCAAAGCACTCTTGAAAACTGAATGGTAAATGTTCACAGGGAATCTCTTTTAACTGATTCATTTTGTAGTTGTCTATGGTCTTAAATGCTTTGTTGACGGGAGATTTTAGATTTTTATATGACCACATCAGGAGAGTCTCACAGGGGCTGTAAGACTGAGGATACATATACCACATACCATTTACACATAGTGAGCTGTAACTGGCACAAGCAGAAAACTTTAGTCACAACTGAACCCAAACAGGAAACTAAAGCAAAATATGTGTTGTTTTGGCTCAGTTATGTGTAATTTTGCATGAACTACACCAGTTTATTCAAGCAGAAGAGCCTCTACAAATCTACAGATCTGAACAGATATGACAGGAAGAACTGAATATACACTGGTGACCACTATTCGTAAATATTCTGAATACAGTGAACACACATTTACAACTGAGATACAGGTTTCAGAAAATGCTGGGTACTGGGCATACACTCTTGCATTCTATTAAACGGAAATTTTTGACTTAATATTGACTTTATAATGACAAATAGCAAGATAGAAAACAAGAGAATTGACAAAAGAGCTTTTATTTTCCCCTGATGTCATCTGGTCATGTCACTCATTGCAGTTAAATCCAATCTCTAATTGCAGCAAGCATTATGAACAGCATTTGTTAATTTATTATGTGGTGCTATGCCAAGCCTGCATTTGAGTGCGTACTGTAGTATTTCTACATCTACAATTTTCTCTGTCTAAAGTCGCTTTCATACCAAAAGGACTGGGCTTGTTAAATGTGTGTGCATTTTTAATGTATAATATCTTAAAAAACATAAGCACAGACATTTCCTTGTCTGCATGTATACCCTCATCTTCTATTACGTTTTACAATTTCATCTGTGGGAAGGGATATAGTTTGAAAACACAGAAATCTTACACCTGTTGCTCCATTTACACATGTGGAAGATGACTGCAAAATGCAAGCAAAACACATTATTGTGATTATGAAAATGTTTCACAGCCACATTGCAAGAGCTGAGGCAAGTGTAGGAAATGACAGTAAATGAACCACTGTCTTCTGTTTTGCATCATTCACATAGTGGGCACCATAAGTCATTACGAACTCATCAAGGCTGCCATGTCTATGAAAGCCCCTGCCAAATCTGCAGCTCTTTTGCACAACCAGACACTTAGAGAGGAACAGAAATACAAATGATAGTCAGCCCATAATATTTTAGTGCTAAATAATAGGATTGGATGCAATATTGCATATCCAAGACCAGTAAAGGCACAAAATATCTACCAGTTATATGAGATGTAGCTTTATTATGATTGTATGTCAGGAATATTGTTCTGAAATATAAAAACACGAGCTACCAGATGCTGAAGTGCACGTGACTTTTTAATGTGTTTCTTTAATGCTGATAAACTAAAAGCTGAAGCAGTGAATGTTTATATTTGCAATGATTGGTATCAGTCTAGTTTAGAAAATTCAGTTCTAGATCTTTTTCCTCCATTTGCTCACATTTTTCTTCCTATATGGTAGCAAAATCCCCAATTAAAATCCATTTTATTAATCTTTGCTCAGGAGGTAGAAGTTAATAATTTCAGTCTCAAAGCCCATTCACATATTTTGCACACACAAGACTTAGAAGAAATTGATTTTTCTCATCAAAATTATCTCTGATATCTCATTCTTCTAACTCAGTTTTTGTGTGAATCATTCAAAAGGCTCAAGAGAAACTATCTTTTAAACAATGTATAGTGACACCATTTATTTAAATTAAAAAGCAATTTTAAATTCTTCCTGGGTGGTGGGGATCTCAACAGAATCCTTTGCAGTAGAGGTGCAGGGGTGTGCACATAAATGATGTTTGGCAGGGCCATTTCTGATAGAACATGAGTAGCACAGGTGGAGATGTATCAAAATAATGTACTGGTTTGAAAGCAAACCGGTGAGAGACTCAAAATCAGAGCTACAATTTAATAGGAAAATTAAGAATAAATGCAGTAGTACAGAAACACTGACAGAGTCAGGATACGACCTGACACCCTGTCGGGCAGGGTGGTGGTAGCAGTCCGATTAAATGGTGGCTGCTGAAGTGATAGATGTGGTTCTGTTGGA
>VYZQ01012445.1:21849-34730 GCA_013400655.1 Mystacornis crossleyi | reverse complement strand
GTCATACCCGATATAATCCTGCCTCTCCTGCTGCTCCAGATACCATCTTTGACACCTCTGTCAGCTCCTAAAATGGAACCAAAGCTATGGGATCAACTTCTGTGTAAGAGCAACTCATAACTGGCAGAGGACAGTTAAAGCGGTCTTTAAATTATCAGTGCACAGAAGAATCCCTTATTAACTCCTCCACAAATCTTCTCCTTTTTTTTTTCTTATCCCCCTTCCCTGTAAATAGATCTCTGTCTCAGTGATTGCTTCTGGATGACTGCAATCCTCAGATTTTCATTGCCTTCTTTGGGTTAACTAGAGAGATCATCTTTGGGCTAGGGTGTCCAAAAATGTCCTTAATAGTGGCAGCTCAGTTTCTTGGGAAATCAAAGACATTTCTGTCTTCATTCAAATATTTGCCTGGAAAAAATATACTGCCTTTTTACCAGCTCTGGAAAGGAGTAATACATGATGTATGCCTTGCCATACCATCTGTGCAAACTTGCCACAATATATAGCAGTTTTCACATCTGTAGTTCCAATTATCCATTTTAAAACAAATACGTTTTTTGGTTAACTCTAAAACCTTTGTTTTGTCCAATCAGCATTTTTTTTCTCTGGTAAGGCAAGGAAGCACATGCCTAACCAAAACATTTAAGCAGTCCCACGGTTTTTCGTGGGGATCTTTACATGTATGGAAGCTGGTATCTTGGTAACTGGAACTCAAGGGCCAAATTCTCTGCTAGTGTCGTCCTGGAAAGACCATGTCCTTTAATTCAGCTCCACTGATTTATATGCCCAAACTGCATAATGAAATTTAGCCAGCTGGAAAGTGGAATATAAAAGCATTATGATGCTGTCAGGCTTTACAGTAGAAAGCCTTGTAGCTAGCATTTGTTTGGAAAAACAACAAGCCCTGAAGATGTTGGCTAGATTTCCTTAACAAGTAGTCTTATTAATGTCAGTGCTCTGTATGAAGAACACTGTGTTAGTCCCAGGAGTTTAAACAGAACCAAAATTATTTTTTTTTTCATTCGGAAAGGTCCTTTGAACAAAATTAAGCTCACAATGACAAGACCAGCAAGTAGGTGCGTGGTTCCCTCACAACCTGCAACTCCCCACTGTACTTCCCTGTTCTTACAAAGCCTCAAGATCAAGGATGTGAAAATGCAATTCCTCATTAGTTATCCAAGAAACTACTCATCCTGTGCCCAGGTAATGGCTTCAAGGAGCATTATTTAGAAGTCAAAACAACAACTGTCTTGAAAGACTTAGAGAGCTAAAGTCAGCTCCTGGCTTGCTTTCTGCTAGTTTCATTCAGCAGTGTTCTGTTGTTTCCTTTCGCTTCATTTCTTGCTTGTTTGTTTCCTGTTGTACAACTTTTGACCAGCAAAGCTTCAGACTGACTAAAGCTCTGCAAATGTCCACAGGAAGGTGGAGGGGTAACGTATTGACATGTTTTGGGCGATGCCGGAAGTGCTGTAAGGAATGGTATTTTTGCTGGTGGTTCCCCGCAGGTTACGAACCTAGATGGCTTGCCTCGTTCATAAATCCATCCAGCCCTCACACATTTTCCTCTATCACAGGTGACTCCAATGTTTAATATAACTCTAACGTAAAGAGTAGCATAGCTAGTTAAACAGAGATGAGTACCACTCCAAAACAAAATCTGTTTGTATTTATATTTAAAAACAGGAGGTGTATCCTCTAGCAGATATTCCAGTCTGCCTGGAAAGCGTATATGCGCTATTAAGGGAGGCTTACAAAGGCTTTGACGATTCCTATGGTAACCCAGTAGAAAGGCTGTTTCCATGGGGACTAGCCAAGCCTATATAAACCTTCTGTCTTCATTAGAGTATCTCTGACACCGAATGCTTTAACAGTTACTGTTCTGGAATAGTTAACAACAATCTCTGCTTTGGGGAGGGAATTAATTCTTTCTTTCTGGTGGAAGTCCAGTTATTTTGTCAGCTTTCAGTAATATTCTACAGCCTGAATACCTGTCATGTATCAATATAAGGAACAGACTAAACAGGGGTATACACTTTAAAAATCACTCTGATTTACCATCCCTTGCAATACAGTATACGCATATTTTGCATTTGAAAATGCAGTTAATTTAAGCATAAGGAGAGAATAAATCATACTCCTTAAATTTCAGTTAAGAAACTCACAAGCATTAAATATATTTGGGTGTATATGTAGTTGATTATCTGTTAAGGTAGCATTCTGATTCCCATTCAGATTCCCTTTCTCAGTCACTCACAGGTCCTTCTAATATATTTTAACAAAACAAAACAAAATTATTTCTTTTGAATGTAAATGTTTCATGCTTGATTTCAGCCAAATTTGCTTTTCTCCTTACTTTTAAACTTCTTTCCTTTTTTCCTTTCTTTTCCTGTAAACTCAACAGTTTTTGAGTCATTCAAGTAGAAATAAACCTTTGTTTTTTCCATATATTCTATACAAAATGTTTATACATTCAGAACTCAAAAATGCCTGAAGGAACAAACTTCAAATTTCATCTCAACAATGTCTGCATCGTCATTAATTTTCCCACCTCTTTCCTATATATTAATGTGACTAATTTCTATTTTCCATTCCCTTTTCCTTTAATATAAGAGCCTTTCTTAGCACCCTCCCTCCCATATCTCTGGGATACTATTCTGCATGTAAAGACATGCTGTCTAAGCTATAATATGCCAAGCTCAGAGTAAATAAATCAAAGAAACAAACACATTAAAATCTCTGAATAATTCTTAAAGAGTTTAAAAATGTGCCCCAAATTGCCTTTGTCTCCAGATGCAGCCCCACATGTGCAAGTGCAGTATGGGTTTTTGACTGGAATCTTAGTATCAGCTTAAAATAGAATAAAACAATTTCTCTCTATCTTAAAAAAAAACAAATGTCCAGGTGCCCTTTATGACAATATATGAGACCTTTCCTAAAAAAAAGTCGTATTAAATAGCTGTGGTCCCTTGCAGTTCATAAAAAACTTAATAAAGATTTTCTGCTCTATTTAATATATTTAATAATGGAAAGTTCTCTTTAGAGTAGGAATTCAGCATTTTTCAGGGAAAAAACCCAAAACAGGACTTGTTTATGGTATAACTTTCTTCCACGCTTGCAGATTTAAAACCAGCAAAGAATGTCACAACACCACTCCATTTGGATAATGACAAAGATGATGATTGATGCACCCAGCCAGGACCACTGCATCTCTGCTCATTTCATGAGCTGTTGCTAAGAAGCACCCTCCAGTCTGGGAGGTTTAGTGAACTCAAAGCCTTCATGCATCTATCTCTGAGGCCAAGTCTTGCTCAGCCTCAGCAGTTGTGCAAGCTCAGATTCTTCAAACAAGACACTGCTTAGATTAATCTGTCAGTCATGGAGCACATGTGACAAAGCCAAGAAGTACCATCACACATCACAGCTTTGCTTTGGTTTTTACCCCTTGAAGTTCAGTATATGATGAAGACAGAAACTGAAAATTGTTCTGCCATCTCTCATGTTTATAACGCTTTTCCATGCACTAGCATGCTCAGAAAATCTCCATACACACACCACCTGAAAGACACATATCTCGTCATTTGATCTTAACTGCTTATTTTCCAGTACATGTTCAGACACATTTCCAAAGACAGATTCTGAATTATACACTTGATTCCAAGTATCACTTGATTACAGATTGCAGGGTGTAAATGCACCTTCTGGCATGGTATAATCTGATGCAGTTCCTGAATCAGTCAGATCACTTTGGGTCATGATGATTTTCTTCTTCACATTAATGCTGAGGTCTGAACTCATCTTAACTACCGAAACTGAGAGCAAAGCTTCATGTACTCACTTCAAGTCAGAGCAGCAAACAGAAGGATAAAGAAGGCTTACCTACTTAATAACTTTCTGATTGAGAATATGCACTGCCTTTTTGAAAATAAATGGTATCTGATTAGGAAAAATTAAATTAAAAAGAGAAAAAGAGAGAATAATATCTAGCGTACACAGTAATGTTAGTTTATGCTTCAGTCCATGTGAGGATCCAAGTTTTCTGCAACGGGATTAAAATCCAATTTTGTGTGAGTGTCCTACTCACTGAATCACTTCAGGCACACAGGCCAATATATATATAGATAGAGAGATATTCTGTTCCTTAATTTTACTTTTTACTGCAGTTGCCACATATCCATGGCTACTGCATATGCCAGCTGGACACACAAATGCTTACGGCATTCTGAAAAATCTGAGTCAACCTGTTTTGAAACAAGACAGAACAATAACCAGTATTCTGTGAACCCACAGTGCACTGCTGGGCAAGCAGACTCTGTAGTGCCTTGAAGCACTGTCTGTGCCTATCTCCCTGTCACCATACTCTACATCTTCACAAGCATTTGGAGGAAGAAGAAGTGATACCCAATAGGCATTGCAACTCCTGTGAATCTGAACAATTAAAGCAATTCTCTCGAGGATGACCTCCACTAAGGAGATGCCTTAGAATTACACAGCTCTTAAAATTCCAGTTTGCATGTTGGCATAATATTTTTGCATTGGACAAAGACTATGCATTGAATTCTGCAAGGTGCATGAGATGGGCATTACTTCCCAAATTCCCATTGTGTCTACTGAAACTATGTGTGCTTAGTTTAAGATGCATTTTTAGCTTTTCAGCTCATCTTTTCTACTTAGGTTTCTACTGAGTGTTGAAGCCATGATATCTCCTCCAGCTCAAACAGTAACATTTAGACAGTGACAATACCACCAGCACCCCTTCAAGCAGAGCCCAGTGAATGCCCCTGAATCAGCAGAGTATGTGCCAGCTGGACAGAATAAGGTCACTTCTCTCCCTTACATCTCTTTCACAGCAAGTAATTGCTCAAAGGAGCAAGCCTCACTCAGTGTTCTTGTAGTCAAGAAATCGTTGCCAATTATTGCAGCTGTGAATGATCCCTGACCAGACCAGAGAAGGCTCCTGAAGCCAGTCCCATCGGGTGCAGTGCACAGACATTATAATACAAAGGGCCTGAGTGCTGTAAAGGGAGAAGCCTGGCAGATGAGTGAGCTCGTTCCTTCTGCGTGGTGAGACTTACAGCTCAGGATGATTCAGTTAGGGAGTATGTCAGCAGAGAGTTTTTAATCTTGTTAAAGAAAGCAGTCTTCCTTCCTATTGGATACCTACCGGCAGTCTCTAGAGAGATGACTTCTTCCCAGTGCTGCACAGGATCCCACTGCTTGCTGTGCTGGAAGGAATGTGTCAGAACTAATCTTACAATAACAAGTTGCACTAACTGCTGACATGAATCTTGGCACTGACGTAAGCCTGAGTTGTTTAATTAGTATTTATGAAAGATGAAGTGATACCGTTCTTCAAAAAATGGTAACATTCTGTTACCATAATCTGTTATCATAAACTGATATAAAGATTTCAACCAAGCTGAGAATACTTGGGAAGGGGAACAGTTATCTACGGTTTAATAAAGCAGAGAAGGGATTTGGGGAGCACAGCTTTATGAAGAAGTAAATACATAAGCTTTGGCTTCATTTCCTATTTAGCATTTCATTAAAATAAATTAATTTTGAGAGAAAAAACTCTGCTTCTTATTATGAATACATTCTGAAAAATAGGTGACCACCACAAATGTTTTAAATTGTGATATTCTAGCAGGGATGTATTCATTGACTGCATTGGCAAAATCGGGATCAGTATTTAATATCTCCCTAATTAAAAAATAAACACTTCCATGATTCATAGACCACTATTCAAAATGCAGAATTTCATTTTCATAGGCAGAAAAACTAATAAAAATACATCCAATTAGTGTTTGGTAGATTTCTTTAAATTGTTAATTAATGCTAAATTCCTATAGATTCATAATAACATACATATACACAGACAGCATATTCTTCAATCTTCAGAGAAAAAAATCCATTAAGAAATTGTTATTAAAAAATTCCTGGGGATATTTTCAGGTGTTTTTCTACTGTGATAGCATAAACTCCTGATAAATTCTGCCCATAGTTTCAGAAGTGTTTCATTTCCCACAGTCAGATTGCTTTCTCCCATTGAAAATCCGATGGGAAGTGGTTTGAATAAAAGGATACTCAGCAACATTCCTCTACTGCTGTATTTTTCAAGCCAATTTGTGCATGTCTCTAGGGAATGACCAAGGACATAGGGCTATCCACAAGGGTGGGAAAACATTTGAACATGAGTACTCAGTACACTGATATTCCATGTTAGCTTTTCTATTAATTTACATTGGGAATGAAGCAGACAGCTCCCAAATGTTGGACTTGCTCTTCCTTAAAACCCTTTTTCCCACACACATATTTATGTTCAACAGAGGGTTGATGGAGGCCTTGCAGAAGGTTTTTAGAAGTCTCTTTTAGGAGACTGCCCTCATATCTTCACTACCTAGATCAGTCTCAGTTCTTTGCAGTCAAGCTTCTGCACAACTTGTAAAATATCTATGTCTCCATATTCCTTCCCAGTAGTCACCATTCTCCACATATTTGGTGCAATTTAATCATGTGTTGAATTTTGTCTCCAGGTAAGGACTTTATATTCACTAAGGGACTGTTTTTGCTGTGATATATGTCCACAATAAACAGTATGTACACAGCACCATTTCGATCTTCTTTCATCCTAACTACATATCATAGTGTAAGGATGATAGAATATTTTGAGTTGAAAGGGACCTTTAAAGGCCATCTAGTTCAACCCCCCTGACATGAGCATGGGCACCTTCCACTAGACCAGGTTGCTCAGAGTCCCATCCAACCTGGCCTTGAACATCACATCTTACTTTGCTCTGAAAGCACCTCCACTTCCCCAAGTCTCTTTTATCCCATTACTGTGCCGTGGATTTCTCAGTTAAAGGCATTGTCTGCTCTCCAGCTTCCCTAGGTGGGCTGGGAACCACAATGCTCTTTCATGATTCATCTATTCTCCACCTTTTAGTCAAGATCCTTCCCTTGCATATACACGCTCACAGTTACATCCATACTGTCCACACATTCAGCCTCTTCATGATGGTCCCTGGGCTACTCAGCCAGTCCAGCAAGTCCATTTCCATTCCTTTCAGTGACTTTAAAATGTCTTAGAGTCCTATATATGCCTACACACACATATAGACGTGTCTTAGACATGACGGAAAGGCAACGACTTCGTGCATGAGAGCACAACACTGCACAGAGTTGAGTATGGCCCCTTTATCCCTTTATTGAGATCTACACGTACCTGAGGTATGCGAAACAGTCCTTTAGCTAAGGAGAGAACACCAAAGGGCTAAGGAGAGAACACCTACATCAAGGTAATGATGTGACACTCTTCCCTGCCCCTTACTGTCAAAATCTAGATTTTTCTCACCAAAAGGTAGGAAATGTTTAAGATGAATGCACAGAGGAAAAGCCTAGTTCCCCTGGTCTCTGAAAGAAACTACTGAGTGCTGCAGCATCAGTAGGCCTAGAAACAAAGCTATCTGTTACATGTATTTCTGCCCTGCACTACTTCTTCAGACTCTCTCCCATCTCTGATTCACAAAGGGTAAAAATCCATGAGAGCCCTGAAATTTAAATAATTTTCTGGCATCTTGGGGATTTAGCTGTAACATCTTGTTCAATCCAAAATGTTGAGGAAAAGACTGTAAGGTGAAAGGGCAATGGACTGGTCCCCTCTAGCTGTGGGGTTGGGAGCCCATTTCACCTATCTGACAGCCTTCCTCACCAGGACTCAGAGCGTCAAGAGCTTCTGAAAGTCCTCCTGGGTCGGTACAGCTTTCTGCCACCCCCAAACAGGCGGGTGGTTGTCAGGCACAATCTGGCCTGGACTGTTTTTCATTGTATAAAGTTGCTATGGTATCACCAATTAAAAATTCTAAAAAATAATCTGCATCTGTACAGCATGCTAAAATAACCTACCAAATGACACGTCCTTTCGTAGAAAGCGAGTCTACTAATTGCTGAGGGGCAGATTCCTCCACCCTTCCTCTCGCTGAACAGTGCCTTCAAGCTGCAAATACTCCCACTGCTTTCAGCATTTGCCAAGCTTAAGTTTTCCACAGAAACCATGAGTCAGGCTCCAAAAATCAGGAGACAAGCTTAAAAAATCATGAGATTTAATTACAGCAGGTGAAGCATTTTGCCTTGACGATGGATTTGGCAGAGTGGGCATTTAGCATAAGAGTCAACCTCACAGCTAAAAGCAGGTATCAGCAGCTTTAGAAGAGTGATCCCATCTGAAAATACGTGGTCTAACACTTCAAAAGCTTTTTGTTAGTGTCTAGCAGAAGGAAACTGAGATCCTAGTTTCCCTGATAATTTTCTTCCCTCTCCATTTTTATCTTTCTCTTTTTTTTTTTTTTCCTTTTTCTGTCCCTTCACCTTATTTCCAAATGCATTTCAGTAGATTGGTCATTGCAAGAAGAAGACGAAAGTCGAGGGTCAGATAGAAAGAGAGTTCTGGCAGCCAGGGGTCTGACAAAGCCATGGATGACAGAGCTGGCATGTGAAGACAGCACCAGGCTCTCTGGAGGAGAAAGATTTGCTGAGCAGAAGGCAGAACCTCGCATACACCGGTGACCTGGTGGACCTGAGCAAAGGCAGAACATCTGGTTTCACTAAACTTTGGTTTCCCTTCACTGACCCATAGGCTTAATACCAAAGATTTGAGATCAAATGACTTAGAAACTAAACTTCAGTCAACGGTATGTGAGATCACAAGCTCAAGACCTATTTTCCCTCTTCCATTTCACAAGCTCCTCCTTCATGGTCAAGAACACAAGCTCGTGCCCCCAGTTGAGCACCACACACAGGTGCTGGGGCCCTGGGCACAGCAACATGCTATGCTGGCTCTGACTGACCTCCGCTACCCCTTCCCTCTTGGCTGGGGGCTTCATGGACCCTTTGCTGCAGCCCAAGCTGTGTCGCTTGGAAGGCTTGTCCTTAGCTGTCCTTCTGACCCTAGCATGCTGACTGGCCCCCCTCAGCGAGCAGCTCAGTGTCCATCCTCGGGGATGCAATTATGCTGCCCACCTCCAAGTCAGCTGTGTGACAGAAAGGCTCACGTCATGCCATGGAGCCACCTGAATTGAACCCTGGGCTGGCCTTGTGTTGGGAGTGCAAAGGAGGCTCTGTGGCAAACATGGACAGCAGAACTGAGGGCCATCACTCTTTCCCTGACGACAGGAACAAACATGAGTGCAAGCCCTACATGCTGAACATGCAGACAAGTCAGAGGACAGATTTAGACCTGGTCAGACCTGATGCAAAGAGAACCTGCTACTTCACTTACTTCCTCCCACTGTCGTGAGCTTTTTCACACCCCTACGTATTACGTATTATGCAATGTCTTACGCCTTCCACCAGAATAGTGAGCTGGAATAGTATAACACATCATAGTGCTCAAGAAAACAAGACCTTGGCACCTTCCCCCTTCAACTAAGAACGTTCATCTTTGCCGCACAGAAAATGCCTCAAAGATCTGCAGCTTGTCAGTGTGGAACAGTTTAGCTTCCAGAAATTATCAGCACAGATTAATTTTATGAAGTCTGAAAGCAAAGCCCAGAGACAAGCTTGATCACATTAGTTTTACAAGCTTCTATTAATTGAAAAAAACAAGCGTTTATGTATGTTCATGTTAAAAGCTACTTATTAATTTGACTAATTAAATGCATATTTTGTTTTCTAGGAGTTTATTACACTTTGGTCACAAACACATTGATAGTAGCATTTGCAGAGGAGAATAAACAAGTTCAGAAAGGCACCTGGAACTTGGCAAAAAACCCATGGATTTGTAATGTCATAAGATCAAAAAGATGTTCATGAAAAATAAAGTAGTAGTAGTTTTGGTAGTTTTCAAAAAGAAAATATTAGTTCTTATTTTTTTTCAAAATTGGTGTTGAGAAGAACTAAGTGAATAACTGCCTGTCTGGGTGCTGCAAGTGGGAACATGTCTAGATGCTATAAATTTAGAGATGAATAATCTTTCTTTATAACAAGTGTAAGAAAAAGTACAGAAAAGATGCTCCATCTCAAGAAAAGTCCATATAAGCGGAATCAGCTTCCCTATGAGGAAATAATTACTGCAAGATGCAAAAATAGAAATAAAATCTCTGACGAATTGCTGGTGTATGAATTCCTGTTACAGTTTATTTATGCGGACAATATAGTGTCTGGGATGAAACAGCTCTGTTGGCAGAACAAGCATGAGCCACTGTATGTGGGCTCTCAGAGCACTGCATGGGAGTGTTTACTTCAGTTCTCCTGGAACCATGCAGAAGTGACGTTACCATGCTAGAGCCTGAAATTAGCAGTGATACCAACAGCACCAAGAGAAAGCCGAGCGTGTGGCTGAGATCTCTGTCATCTGACAAAAAAAAAAAAAAAAAAAGAGAGAGAGAGAGAAATAAAACCAAAACCAAACCCTAAACAAGCTAAGAGAAAAAAGCATTTGAAACCTCTTCCTAAACAGATCTCACTGAATTCAAAGAGAGGCTGCTAGACTCAGTCACCCACATTTTCCCATTGTGATCGCTTACCTGTAGTGTTTTCTGCAGGACAGGACAGGACAAATGACAACTATTTGCCTCTTCATGTTTGCGTGTTTATATTGCTTTATTCCTCTAAGTAAGTGTCCAAATTGTACTGGATGTTGTCAAAACCCCAGTAATCTTTTTCTAATCTAGAAGATGAGCCTAAAATTAAAAAGTATTTATTAAATACAACCACTTTTACATCTGGAAGACATGCTAATCTATTCTGTTACAAAATACCTTCAGTAGGCGTTTTCATAGCCCTGTTGCTGAGAACAGTCCCAAAAGAAAAAGAGGAGGAAGTTCTTGTACAAGAGAACTATGAAACGTGGCACATGACTGAAAGAGCAGGCCCTGAAGAGCCTGTCAGCACAGCCTGCTCTGCCTGCTGTGCATCACCCATCCCACAGAGCTCTGCGTGCTCTCTCTGCACCCCTGGACTTATGGATAGGCAGAGGTTAAGGCCAGCCTTGGAAGAAAAGCGTGAACATCCACCATAGGGAGATTATGGCAGCTAGAAAGAGGCAGAGCAAAGAGGGACAGACAGACAATGGGATGCTGTGAGAGCACAAAGAGCAATTCTGTGCTGTCCCTTCATGAGAGGAATTCCCTATCTGTCATCATGTAAGCTTTAGAAACAAGTGGATCACCACAAGGACCAAACTCCGATTCATGACCCACCTGTTTGGTCCCGCATCCCTCAAGTAAATGACAGGGGATCCACTGGCTTCAGGGAAAGAGGATCACACCCTGCCATCAGTTGCTTCCTCAGACACTAAGTTTCTTCAAAACCGCAATTTTCTTTTGCCTTAGTGTTCAGCTGTTGGGAGATTTTTCTGTGTGTCCCAGTAACATATTTCTGAAATGCTTCATGCAAAACCCAAGGATAGCCAAAGAGCAGCCACTCCTGGTGTATCCAGAGATGGGCTCAGCAGCGATACAGCTGAAGGAAGAGAGCTATCTAAACTATTTAACTCTTAGAGGTTCATTGAAGGGATGTTTTATTTCCTTCCATTGAAGTCAGTGGGACTCTTCCCATTGATTGCATCCTAGGACTGGCCTTTGGAGTTTGCTTAGGCTATCATTTATCCCTACAAAATAAATGGTTCATTAAAGTGTATTCTAACGGGCAAGTGACTGAAACAGACACACCTGAGAAGAGCACATTTCACCTGCTCACAAAATTGCCAGTGATGAGCATTACAGCAGAAAATTATCAAAAATTTGTGCATTGAATTGAAGAGGAAGGAGGGAAGAAGAGGTGCAAATAAAAATTCTGATGCAGAATTTATTTTTTCCACCACCAGATTCTACCAGGGGGAAAAAAAAAAAAGAATGCAAGTGGAGGTGTCTACTTTTTAGGAAAGAAAAAAGAAACCAAAAAGAAAAATCAACNCGAATTCGGACCGAGCCGAAGAATAAAAGAAAAATGAACAATAAAAACAAAAAAACCCAAAACCAACCAGCCCCACAGGGAGGGATCATTTCATACATTTTCAAATTCAAATATTTTATGGCCTTGTTTTAGTATCTCTATGAGTTTTTCGAGCATTGCTTTTGCATGATACAAATTTCTGGTTGTGTCAATATGCACCCTGAATATTATTATTTTTAAAATACTCTGATTTGGCTTTGTTCAAAGATGGAAGGAATCTTTCCTGGGCTAAAACTAGGATTTATATTCATTTTCAATTTACTGAGCCTTACAAAAAGATGAAAACATGCAGAACATTTTCTCTATGGTAGGAAAATATAACTTGCTGTGTTCTCATCAAATTTATCTGTATTTTTAAACAGTGTCTGCACTAGTAAAGAAGGAAATTCTAAACCAATGTCTTCACTGGTAAAAGAGGAAATTCTGTGAGGCTAGATATTATGGGCATGCTGAAACTGATGTCAGTAACTGTTGTAAAAACCTTTTTCTACCTCTTAGAGATCCAAAACAGAGCTATTTTTTGGACAGTGAAAGATCTTTGTAGTATCTACAGCAGGCATAAAAGCAATGGCAGCTGATAACATCAGCCCAAGCAAATTGAGGAGATGAATGGATAGAATCTGTGAATGTTAAATAATAGTTCACAGTCATTTACAGTAAATTTGGTGCAACTGCACTCTACAACCTATAAGAAGGAAAGAAAAAGGTCACTTCTCAATCATACAGGTGCCTATTTTCTTAGCTCCATGTATAGATATCTAATTACGTGCATACAAATAGATGGCAGCATTAAGATACTGTGCTTATTTCAGGATATCATGCAGAGATCCTTTTCAGGCACTTAACCATCCTTTCTGCTTCTCCAAGTGTTCCTACTGAGTGTTAGTACTGTTGAAACTTCTCAGGGAGTTTTTAAAAATTTCCGAGTTCAT
>VYZQ01012444.1:86571-114846 GCA_013400655.1 Mystacornis crossleyi | reverse complement strand
GGCTGGAAAGCTGCCCAGAAGAAAAGGTGCCTTCCTGGCCTATATCTGGGATCCTTCTATGATTTCCCTCTGGTAGCCTTTAGTATCAGATGGTTCAGAACAATATTTTGAAAATTGTATGTTGAATGTGATCATTTGACCTTGTTCCACGCTGACAAATGATCGGACACTTCAGTGAATGTATCATTTAGGAGTTATCCCCCTATACAGTCTACAGTCACCTCTGCAAGACCAAATTTTCACCCAAGCATGATCTTCTAGAAACTACTTCGCACATCATTTCTGCTTGTAAATGATAAATAAAATACTTCTGGGTGGAACTACTCAGAGAAGTAAGCTCTGAAACTGGTAATAAGTGTTTGCATTTTCACACTTAAATCTTTGTAAGATTGAATATGTCATTCACACTAGAACAGCCATCTACATCTCCGGGGGCTGAGTGATATAAATGCAAAGCAGTTTATGGTTGGTTTTGTTCTTTTCCAGAAGGCTTCAATTTACTACTTCTCCTGGGAAGAAAAGAGCATTTTCAAAGGCATAAAAAATGTGTGGACGCCCATCTCTTATTGACATATTTGAAAGTCACCATTTCAGTAGGATGATTTACTTAATAACCATATTTTACTTGATTCTTTACCAATCAGCTTCATTAAGTCCTTAAAAACATTTTTCCTCATAGAATTAATTCTGACCAAAAAAAAAGGCTGGGGCATTTCAGTCACTACCTCTCAAAACACTACAGTTGCATTAATGTAAGCTTCACTGTTTTCAGCCATTACTACAGAACACCAAAATTTATTTTTATAGGTTGCTAGGCAGTTAAACCACCTTGAAAGAAATGAACTATCTGCGTGAAAGCATGCACAACAAAGTTATTGATGGAATACTAAATTAAAAAAAAGAATACATGAGAGCTAAATCCGGAGATATTTACTAGTGCTGTACTATTATATTCTAGCAACACTGACATTTCAGTCTGCAGTTTCCAAAAGCCACTGCGATATAATTTAGGCCCTAAAATCAAAACTGTCAGTGCTTTTGGACCCATGAGATGGAGGAAAAGTTGATTTTAAAGCAGTATTTTTCTTTCCTCCAACTTTCTATGTCTCACAAGTACACTCTAAGTTTCACACACTTTTCCTCCTGGAAAAAGACTTGCTCACTGCCTTTGATACAAAACTGTAGAACCCCAAGAATAATTTAGTTATAAAGGGACATTTAAAACTCATAGAATTGCTTTGGTTGGAGGGGATGTTCAAGATCATCTAGTTCCATCCCCTGAATTTATCAGTTCCATCTGTTCCAAACTCTTGTGCAAAGTGTGGCCAGTTTTGAAGCAGGATCTGACCTGGAAACCAGAAGCACCAGAAGTTCAGAAGGGTTATAAATCACATGATCATTGTCCATTACAAATCTCATAAGTCCCATAGGTTCTTCTCCTTTTGACATACTGACTTTTTCCTCCCATCTGTGCAGAATCTATGGGATGGTTCATTCTGGGCAAAGCAAGCAGGAAAAGGTTTTGCCAGCTACTCTGTATCCCAGCCCCAAATTTATATACATTTACCATAAGACATGTTAAAAAAAATCCCCTTTCCCCAAGCCAATGAGTTCTCATAGTTATTTTTAAAACTTGAGCTAAGGGACCATTGTTGATATCTAGTATAATATTTGAAAATTCATCTACTAAAACTTGGCTGAAAGGTCAATAGAGGACTATTTTGAATACAACACAAATGTTTTATCCAAAAAATATTTCAAAAATGGAAAAGATAGAAAGTTTAATTTATAGTATTGTTGTGACTTTTCAAATGAAAATTCTTTACTGAAAGCCAAACATTGAAAAGAGCCCAGTACCAATGTTTTAAGTTAAATAGAACATTAATTTCATATTAATGATGTCCATTAACAAGATTCATAATAAAAGCAAGACTCAAGGTGTGGGGCCGGTCTAAAATGCAATCTTCGGGGATTTTGTCTCTTAACGTATCCTCAGGTCATATTTATAGATTTTTAGGTCCTCAGCTAGTGTAATGTTCCACGGAAGTTGGTGGAAAAAAGCCTGATGATGATTCTGTGAAAGTAGTTCTACCTTTGGCTCTTGTTATTTAAAGAAAACTTTAAAAAGTGAGGGAAGCAATGAATGATTTATTTTGCTTTTTTAATAATCCCAGGAGTCGAAGGTGTAGATCTTTTAAAGGGAAAACATCCCCTCATGCAAGATGCAGGTTAAAATGAACAAAAACTTGGCAACAGTTTGAGCTCAGAGTGCTGCATATACCTTTTCTGGATACAGCTAAGCAGATAAACCCAGCTCCTGTGGAAATGAATAGGAGCTGGCACATAAGTACATGTAAGAATCCACACTGCTGCCCATGATAAAATATCGTGTTTATCAGCAGCAGCAGAACCAGTAGAACTAAGTAGTGAATACTTCAAAGTGATACAAAATGTAGCTGTAAATTCAACAGAACTTTCTGCTGGAGACTATGTAAGGACACCATAATAACAGCAAATTGATTCACCTGAACCTTTGCTTTGCATTTGCTGCAAGACAGGATTTTCAGTAAACTACTCCAGCTCTCCTCTGTGTTAATAATAACTATCTCACTGGCTGTTGAATGAGCCACACTTACAGACCCAAGAAAAAAAGAGAAGTGCTGCAGACATGAAGGAATGTATTCCTTGTCGGAGCTCCCATTTGTTGCAGCTTTATAAAGATACAGAATTTGGGTCAATTTAATACAGCAGATGCATGTAGCGCCTTAATACTATGGTTTTTCTGCTTTACAGCCTGATGAGATATAAGTGATTGAAAAATGTCACAGCGAGGGCTGACGAGGAGATGCCGCGACCTTCCAGAAGTGTCCCCAGCCAGGAGCCGCTCGGCAGTGCGGACAATTGTGCAACACACACCGGATAGCTGTAACCCAAAAGGGTCGGCGACAAGAAGTAGGGAAGGGTCTTTGTATAGAGATTCCGCTGGGGTAGTTTATTTCATCCGCACGAAGGGAGTCCAGGGACAAAGACAAGAGAACAATGGAGGGTACAGTGTTTAAGCGTGGGACTGGGTAGGGGCACAGGGGACCAATCATCTGAGGGTACAGGGGCGGAGAAAATGAGAAGCCAGGGCAAGGAGAGCAAAGGGAGGACAACAAGGGAGGGACTAAGGACCAAAGGCCAATGGAGCATCGAGGAAGGGGGAACATTCTGGAACAGGGATATGTATGGCAAAAGAGGGTGGGGAGGCCAATGGGCCAACAGGGAGCAAAGGATTAGATTACATTTGCATAATAACACCAAAGATCCTGGGAGAGGCCTGATGCCCACCCTAGCTAAGGAAGGGAGCCCAAGGCTCATTCTCCCAGGTAGCTGTTGTGGTTACTTCATTGGCAGGCTCCTCAGCCTCCACAGAAAAACTACTCCATTAAAACCAAGTAAATGCATTTCCTTCTGGCTTTACTCTCTCATCTCCCTAAAATTACCCTTACTGGTTTCAATCTCATGGGAGAATTAACTGCCCAGATTTTAGGAAGCTCATTACACTACTACCATGCATAACCACTACTGTGGTTAGTGAGAAGAGGTTCTTTTTGCACAGTCCTCTCCATAAGGATAGTATGTCACTTGTATAATAGCTCCAAACTCACAAGAGACCTGTGAAAAGGTCTCTTCCCAAAGGCAACAAGCACAAGGATCCTCCATACCAGCTGCCTGACAGAGTTCAAGAAGTTTGGACTATGCTCTCAGACACATGGTGTGATTTTTGGGGTTGTCCTGTGCAGAGCCAGGAGAATAGTTGTGTTTGATGGTCCCTGTAGGACTCTTCTAATTTAGGATATTCTATGGATCTGTCTATGGTTCCATCTGAGCCCCTACACTTGCACACATACACAATCCATGCACATGCATACAGTATTCTCTTCCTACCAGCTGCCACTGCACACAGGCTTCTGCCCACCTTCTGCACAGATTTGCAAATGAAGACCGAAATTTTTTTTTTTTTTTACTTTCATGACACTCTGTAGCCACCCTTCCCTGTCTGGACAGGCCACTGCCTTAGTAATGGTACAACTAGTATTTTATGCCAGCAGATGATTTCCCTGTTCCAGCCTTTGCTGGTCACTTCTGAGCCATTCCTGCAGCACTCAGGTCCTTGATGAGCTGTCAGTGGAGCAGTTGCAGTCTAGCTTGTAACTGTGATCAAAGTTGCAGCATTTATAAGGTTTTACAGATTTCACACAAATATTGAGAGATGTAAAAATAAAATCAAAAAAGCTGAACTGTAAGCTTCACATTTCATGAGGTTTTTCTTCTAGTAATAAAACCACTTACCTGCATATGAAAGGAGGTAAATTTCTTTCCTCAGAAATGGCCTTCTTTGGGTCTCAAAACCCCTAAATGCATTAGATGGAAAATTGAACAACAAAAAAAAAAAAAAAAAAAAAGATGCAGAAATCTCCGTCTTTGCTGCAAAATATTGTCCTAAGGTAAAACTGATCCAGTTTGCTGTCACAGAAGCCAGAACAGGTCAGAGACTAATTCCCCAGGTATGAGAAAGATGGAGATTTCTGTGACAATATTCATGAGATGCTCAGTTTTGTCTTTATACAGGCTATTATTTCTCTTTATGTCATGCATTGCAATCTTTTTTTTTTAAATGGGGCATCTACATCATGCAGAATCTGCTCCCTTGGGGATAAGACCACCAGACCTCATCATCTGCATTCTCCTGTCCATCACTGCAGTCAAAAGGCGGAGCAAGGTAGGATGAGAGGGAGGAGAATTTTTCTGTACCTCTGCTGGCTGTAATAAAATGTGATCCGTCTCTCCTCACTCCTGGGTGGTAACAAGGTGCTTGTAGATCTCCATCTTTCCACTTTCTGCTGCAGAGGGCACTGGCTTCACAGCTGTAAATCAGGAGGGGCACAGGGCTTGACTCCTTCTACCCTCCTGCCATGCCTCTTCTGTAATTTAGATCAATCATTTCAAGTGTCCATAGGACCAGTTTGTTGCTCCAGACGCTGCCAAAGCAAATGAGTCATGGGCAAAATTAAGAACATTTGGTCACAGGTTTGTATGCTGAGCATGACGACATATGGTGTGGGATGTCCCTTGAGTCAGTCGGGGTCAGCTGTTCCAGCTGTGTCCCCTCTCAGCTCCTTGTGCACTCCCGGCCTCCTCTCTGCTGGGGTGGCGTGAGGAGCAGGAAAGCCTTTGGCTTTGCTCAGCAATAACAAAAACATCCCTATGTTATCAGCAATGTTTTGGTCACAAATCTAAAACATAGCCCATCCCAGCTACTATGAACAAAATTAAGTCTATCCCATCCAAAAACAGCACACCTGGCCACATGTCTTTGCAAGTCATTAGTTTAAATATACATATTTATTTAGAATAAAACCACTATGCCTGGGATGGAGTAGCAATGCAGGAGCCATGCACTGGCCCCTCTGTCACAAGCTTTCTGCAGGCATATCAATTCAGTTTGTAGAACAGCCATCAAGCAGCCATAAATGCAAGCAAAGCAGTAAATTCCTTTTTTCAGATATAAAGGGAGGTTCTTTGTGAAAATACCCCTGTGTACCTGATGTCCCCTGTCTCTCCTAAAGCCCTAACCTTCAAACAGACTGGATTTCCCCAGATCAGTCTGGACAATGAATTTCAGGTCAGGTAAATAAAACACCCTTAATTACAACATTGTGTTTGTAAAGGACTTATCAGCTTTCTTTAGATGGCACACAATGGCTCAGCTCCTAAAAGCAACCTTGTGATCCTTTTGTTCATGGCCCAGACCTGCTGACAAAATCACTACTGACAGAGAAATACGTATTTTGTATGTCCACAGATGTCAGAATCAAGCCTCAATTCCAATTAGATTTAATTTTTTTGTCTTCTCATCTCACCTAGCACACTGAGCATACTGACCAAAGTGAACTTTTAGAAAGGTGAGGAAAATAGTTGGCTTTGTCACATTCACCAGTGTTCCATGCCATTTATTAATGTTAATCTGGCATGTCCATCCCCGGATGTGAATTTCTGAAAATTCATACATCCTGGCAATGCTTCCTCCAGATTCCTCAGCTAAGCTGATGGAAATAGTGGCAGAAATACATGCAATAAATTAAATTGCAGTGAATACTAGGCGAGGACTTCAGGAGTTTGCTCAGGTCTATCAGAAGCACGAAGATGTTCAGTAGTTCTCAGGGTTTATATATATTACCACTGAGTCCAGCACTCTAGATTTGACCATAAGCATGGGATGTGTGTTCCCACAGCCAAAGAAATAATGACTCCAACTGGAAACATGAAATCAGCTCACAGGGCCAGATGCTCAGCTGCAGCAAAGTAAGATCTCTCCGAATGAGAGAGTTATGCTGTTCTGTATTTCAGGACTTTAATGTTTGTTAGTATAACATGATAACAGCAAGTGTCTCTGGGCAGCTGGCATAAATTATAGTAGTTTCAACCTTCATAGGATCTGTCTTAAGATGTAGTTTTTCTCTAGCTAGCTGTACAAATGCACTGTAACTGAACAGATGTAAACAGGAGTTTCTCCTGCTTCCCATTTTGCTAGTGATATAACTTTCCTCTCACAAACTTTCGTCTCATATCCTGGGTAACTGATATAGCTAGAAGTAGCATTGGAAGCAGAAAATCTGTTTATTGTCTAGTTCCAGGAAGAGTTTGCAAAGCCAGCATCGTAAAAAAAATTAAAAGCAAAACCAAAAAACCCACCCCAGGTTTTAACTTGTAAACTGAGCACATCTCATATGTAATTAGGGAACGAAAATAAATTAACTTTATAACCCAAGGGTGACATTCTTAAAGATTATAAATCTGCCTGAGATCTGTTGAAAAGATGAAGACTATCCCAGCAGAAGAGATGAGCCTTTTCCTCCCCTTTACATAGAAATATTTAAAAACGGAAACACACTGTCTTGTCTTGGGAAAAGGCTGATCAGCAAGCTAACAGTTCTTCCATTCTCTTAATTTCCTGCTCAAAATCCTAATCTAGAAGAGTATGAATCCACAAAGGTGTGTGTTTTATGTGGTTATGAAATTAATGTTACACTCTGACTCCCTGAATACCATCCACTTGCTTACCTTTTTTCCAGTATCATAGGAAATTACAAGCCCTGACCAAGTCATTACTCTCTGATGATTATGAATTAGCTGACCTCAGGCCGCAGAGAGAGGCAGCACCAGACCACAAGGTCTTTTAGTCAACAGAAGTATCGTAATGTTCTCATCTGTAGTTGGACATTTCTGCTAGCTTAGGAGTCAGGTGTTTCATCTTTCCAAAAAAGAAATGTTCATCTAAGGAAAAAAAGAGGGCACCTCTTCCTACATTTAGCAAAGCAATGTTATTTTCTAGAGGCTATCCATGCAATCAGAGCTTTTTTTTTCCTCTTCTGCTGACTGACATAATAATACTTTCTAATGCAGGAAAAATTAAGACAGCCCATTTCAAGTATAATGGAACACGGATTACATCAAATACTGAGTGTTCCACCATATGAATTCTTGTCTGCTTCTAGAAACAAATAAGGAACTGCCAAAATTTCCCTGAATCCCTACAGGGAATGCTAGACAGCAGTAACAACATCTCCAAAGGAGAAGGAAGTATCTCCATCCTCCCCTCCTTTCTACTGCTTCTTCTTACTGCTTCTTCTTAATGCTTCTACCTTTTACACTTTTAACACATCCAAAACAGCCCTTTCCCTACAAGATCCTCCCTCCAGTGTTTAGAAGTGACCAAAGAAATAAAACCTGAACCTGAAGCAGCCCTGCAGGTTTAACCCATTTTGAGGACTAAAATCTACCCCCTCTGCATCTACTCATATTTTATTAATCTCCATTAATTAATGTATTTCTGTGTCTCGCAGGCTGCAGCAGCTGGGACAACCCGAGCCCTGCGTGGGAGGGATTGCTGAGGACCTGAGAGAGGCTGAGCCAGGCTGGGCTGTCAGGGCCAGCACACCAAAGGCCCATCTGCCAAACCTTCCGAAGAAACGTTGGTGAACAAACAGAGGGCAAAGGGGGGAAAGAGGTTATCCCTTGGCTTTGCCTTTTGTAGGGATTTCTTGGCCTTTCATAGGGGATTTAAGGAGAAATTAGTCTCCCTACTTGAGGGAAACTTGAAACGCAGCACTCATTTCAAAGAAGCTGGGGAGTAAAACTGTGAGCACTGTTCTTACAGAAGAAAATTGAGGATCCCCTTATGGCCTAGGAGATGTGAAGTGGGCTGGATACGCCTCCTCCCTCCTAATTCTTCCAGACAGAGTGGAGGAGAGATTAAATTTACTGTGTGGTTGCTCTGAAAATGTGGGACACTGAGATGCCCTTAAGATGTCAGAAGTTGACTGTGTGGTATATTGTGGGCAGATGCATGGAAAAGATGAATCAGTTCCACTGCAAAAGCTGTGTAATGGCAAAATAAGTTTATTCTGCTTTGCTGAGAGGCCAGGAACTTTGTGAAGGCGGGATGCACTGGTTCAGTGTCAGCGTCCTGCTGTCGGGGCACGCAGCTGGCTGATGTCCCGGGATGGACAGCGTGTCCTGGCATTTGCATATAATGTGGTGTGGAGAAACATCTCACAATGGATTAATCTCCAGGGACGTCAATATAGACAGCAATGAACCTACTCGAGGACAGTGTTGGAGGCTAGTAAAGAGTGGAATTTCTTTAAACAGCCAGTAATTTGAACTGGTTTAGACTTCTACCTTCCAAAAATCAGTAGTTTCCATGTGTTTTAGCAGTTGTCATCTTGTGCAGCTTTTGTAATTGTAGCTTTGCCTCTGCTTTTGAAACTCTGGTTGTCTTACTCCTTAATCTGATTTTGCAAGGTCACCAGTGGGTCTGTCTCAGGTCAAAGGTACCACTGCTTCATTTTGGGAAGCACGGAAAGTACAAGGAAGTTGGAAAGAAGTTGGAAATGTTCAATATTCCTGCATCACTAAACGAAGCCAAAAAGACAATGTAGTTTCTGCAGCATAATCCCAGACGGATTTTGCCACCGCTTTAATAATCATCCATTATTAAACTCTCCATTAGTGAGAGGGACTGGGTGAAATTAGCTGGTTTTATCCATCAAATTTTAAGTAGACTGCTGCCAAGGCATGAAAGCAATCATCTAATCCAGGAGAAACCATCCCTGAGTCAAAGGCATAGCAGATAGGCCAGAAGGAAAATTAGGTGGGTCTTTTTTTCCCCTGTTTTCTGTAACAGGTTTGTAAAACAAGCCTACATGGAGAATAGTCTCAGTGAACTTCAGGTCAAGGAGATCAAGGCACAGCTTCAGAACTGCAAATCTGGTACATTCTGTTCATGCTCAAGATACATTAAATGTTTATCAACATGTATGTGATGCCAATCGAAACAGAAAGGGAACCCTGTGGACAGTGAGGAGCTTTTACCAAGATTTTTGCGCAGCCTATTGCAAATTTCTCATGGTAATTCCTCTTCACAGAGGAGTGTTAAAGACTGCCTGGAACAGAGATAGTGTTGCAAGTACCCATTTTCTAGACTTCCTGCCATCAGGTAGGACCTGGCTGTCAGATAGGACCTTATCGGGTCACTGCCACAATGCTGGAAGGCAGAATACAAGAGATTTGAAATACCTTCTACTTTCAGAGATGAGGGTGCCCTAGAGCAAGATTGTCCATCCCTTCACTCTAGCCAATCCCTTGAGTTATCTAGCTGAACCAAACAACCCTTGCCCTTGACAGAATACATTGCTCTCCTTAAGAAAGGGATAGTATTTAAACTCATCTCCTGATAAAGAGGTTCCCACTGGCTCTTAATTACTTCCAGTCCTTCCCTTCTTCAGTCTGGTATTCCAGCTCCTCTGGTCAGCTTTTGCAAGCATTTATGGGATCATGCACTAGGTGGGAGCAGTGAAATGAGTAAAATGAAATTAATAAATGATGCGTGGCATTGTAGCAACATTCAAATAGGAAGCAAAGTGAACTCAAGAACAATGAGGATCAACTGCTCATTATGGCTCTCCTCTGGGTCTTAAAGTTTAGCTGTGGCACCTCAAGAAGGAAGTCACTCTTTGATCACTGCTCCCCAAAGTGATAATAGCAACTACATCAACCCATACCAGCTTCATACAACTTGTTCATCCTAAACCTATTGCAGCAAAACCCCAAGCTCAATTGAAACTTCTTGACTGGACAGTAATTCAGCTAATTAATGTTAATTTTAGTCAGTTGTCCCTGTGTATCCTAGAGAATGGAGTGACAATTCATTAGTCTTGGTGTGTACTTTGAGAACAGATACAAATTAAAACTCTTTTAAAATGCAAAATGTTATTTGCCTACGTGCTGCTTTCATTGAGCAAACAGAAGTTAAGGGCAAGGATGAAAGCGACTGCTGCGCATAGGCTGCATAAGAATGAGATCTGAAATCCAGCAGCTGCAGTGCCAGTCCTGCCAGCCTGTGTGGCTGGAGCCCTGTTCCTGGCAAGGTGGCCTTATCAACAGTGTGTAAGGTAACAACTGAGCAATGCAGTCCACAGTGTTTCACTATAAAATTCAGGTATTGATTGGAAGTTTGTTGTTTGATATGGTGGTGCGGATCTCAGGGAACATGGATTCCTGTGTAAGATGCCAATTCAATACCGTAGTGCCTGTGATTTCATCACTCCATATCCTGGCTCTAAGAAAGATGAGAAGTGACTTCTGCTGCATGGGAGGGATGTTACTTCAATTCCAGGAAAAGAGAGTGGTGATCTTAGTGTTGCTGGATTGCACCTCAGTTCCTAGAAGTAAAAAGGAGTTGACAGCTCTGTCCCCTCATGTGTGGCACAGTGAGTGTACACTTCCAATTTCTTCTTAAATCAAAGCCCAAGAGTCCCACAAACTGGTGTTAAACCAGGTTTGAGTCAAGGCACAGGCAAAACAGGTGACGGCAGGAAGGTTTTCTGCTCTTACCATCATGCTCAGATTAGAAAAAAGGTGCTGCCAAATATCCGAAACAGCAAGAGCAAACAAGATTTTCCACAAAGCCCCAGCCTGCTCCTCATCTCATCCTTTTTTTTCCCAGAGAGCACACCTGATTGCAGGCAACAGCAAAGCCAGGAAAGGAAGATAAATGAGCTGTAGAATCACTGGCATGCAGCTCATGAGGTGGGTGGAAGTTTGGAAATGTGCTTGATGAGCCTCTGAGTATGGCAAGACCTATAGAAAAGGAGGTAGAAGCAGTTACCAGGGTGGGGGGATGGGAGTTTGGAGTGACAGGCTTATGTAAGAGTTACAGTGGGGATAATTTTGATGAGGAACAGAACAAAGCCTAGAAATGCTGGTGGACTCTACCTCTAAAAGAGTGCAAAGAAGTCACAAAGGGCAATAAAAAAAAAGAGAATGAGATGTAATTCCTGACCTGAAAATACTCTCTCATTTAGGCTGTTGTCCTGGGAACTGAGAGGGAGTGTTTCCCCTATTCCCCTTCCTCAAAGGAGAAAGGCAGCATCTCTCAGAGGTTCAGGAAGCAATGGTACCAGAAACAAAAGGCTCTACCACCCAAGGAAGACACAAGACATCTTTGCAGGTTATAATTTAAATCAAATCAATTCATATATCTGAAAAAAATTCTCTAGGAAGTGCCTATGCCACAGGGAGGCAATTCCAGTGATGCCCGGTGACTTTTTCACATGACAAAGTGGTCTTCCAGAGTGACACTCTTGAGGCAAGCTCACTGCCGCTTGTCCTCCTTATCACAGCCCAAAGAGTTTGTGTGTGTTTTCCAGTGCACCTCTGTGTGGGTACACAGCCCTTCCAACGTCAGACAAGCTTTGGAAAAGACCAACAAAGGAGGTGCCTCACAACCTTCAAGTTTCCCTTGCAGCACACATTTTTCTTCTAGGAAGACAATAAGGTGCTGTGAGTCATATTAGCAGGGAACACATCAGAGGACCTCTTCTTCTTCTCTTTAGGTAGGGACAATTACCCTCTGTGAGAGCAGAAAGAATCATCTGTCATATAGATACGGCCCACAAAGTGTGTTAGCTCAGCGTTGTACCCAAGGTAACCATCTTTGCTGTTTTTGCCACCAACACAACTCACAGCCTCCATCCCAGAGTGAGCTTCAGCCCAAGCTGTTTGAAAGTCTGCCAGAACTTGTTCCCACCTGCCTGTGTGTGAACATAGTGAAAGCCTCTCACACAGAGTCCACCTGAAGTTCAGGGAAATTAGGCTGTTGTTGGGAGTATTTTTTCCCATATCTGGTCTCATTTATGAGAAAGTGAAATCTGGGAAGGTACCATGGATAAAATGACAACATTTCATGTTTAAAAGTTTTCTGGACTATAGAAAAGCTGTAAATGGAATTGCTTACTTTTTTTCTAATCCCATCAGGGATTAACTGATTTCTTCACACAGACTTAATTTTTGTTTAGGGGTTTTTGAAGGACGATGGTGGAGGAAGAGATAAAACAAATATCTTTTATCTGTCTTGTAATTATTGGTCAGAACAGGTAAAACCTATTTTAGAATTTTCTAAGAGTAGAGGATATTCATCCCATTCACATGTTCTGCTCTCAGATACAACAAGCATGAAATTTCAAAGAACAAAAAATCACACCACCATTAGAAACAATGTTCACCAAATCAAAACCCTTTAGTCCTGCTTAAAAGTCAGTCAGGACCACACTCTTAATCCTACTGTAAAGCAGAAAAGTCTCTTTACAACGTGATTCTTTTTAACATCCTGTTTTTGTTTCTTCCCTGCTTTGTATACATGTAGTGTCTGCTCATTTATAATGTCAGCAAGAAAGAGCTCCTCAGGGAAAAGAACGTGGAAAATGCACCAAATCTGGCACATCAAATCTTCCACACGCATATGCATCTAGTTAGCCCTGTGGGGCAGGAATTTGCTCATGTGCTGAGGACCATGAGCTGCCTCAATACTTTGAGGACACTTGGAAGCCATTCTCTCACCATTCCTAAGGCAATAATTCAAATTATTATTTTGTCCTCACGTCTATTCCTTCATCACAGTTTCTGCCTTCGTCTGGTGATCATAAACCTTCTTGAAGTTCACCATGTCAGACTCGAAAGAAAACCATTCCACTCACTAATCAGACAAGCAGAGAAGCTAGTGGGGCATTTTTTGAGGTGAAAACCGCTTCTTGAGCAGCTACCCAAAAGAACAGAATCACACAGATTTTATTTACGAAAGTGATCATTATGTGTATGAAAATGCAGTAGTAGAGCAGAAAAATTAATTTGCAAGTTAGTGCCCGTCTTCTTTCTGACTGTGGATTCTACTGAGGAAAATATACTCTTACTGAAGAAATTGTTTCTCAGTGTGCAGCTAAGTTTCCTGGTGCCTCTCAGGAGAAGGGAGTGTACAAGGCCTGTGAAACTGAATAAAAATGGCATTTATAGAAGCATTTTTTACTCATGTCAACTTTGTGAGCCATTTAGTTTCACCATAAACCATTTTCACTGACTTACTAGCAATTATCTAAGTGATGGTAGTGCTGCCAGTCTCTAGGACAGGGAGTAACAATATACATGATCAAAACTAAGCTCAGACATTGACCTCAGTGCCAGTCAATTCCCACTGGATGTAGGGAAAGGCAAAATTCTGGGTGAGGCTTATACCCTCTGCCTGCACTGTAGGTCACAGAGATTTCACCTGCTAATAAGGGTTCCTTCAGAAGCCGATGAAGACCAGGGAATCAAGCCAAACATATGCATATTTTTTTGTCCTTCTCTCACTTATTATTATCCTTCCATTGGGAGCCTGCTACTTTCCCCAGACTGATGCCTCCCTAGCCATCTCTTCTGAGGCAGGATGATGAGATAAGGGCCATGAAATTACTGATTTAAAATAAGGAAATTATCAAAGGTCCCATATGTCTCCCTCTGTCATGGTTTAGCATAGATTTGGTTTTTAGTTAAGGAGAACTCCATCACCTACGGAAGTGATGTTTTTGCAAGGGGCTGCTTTAATTTCCTCCAGACCCGTCAGAACTAATCAACTGGCTGATTTGAGTATTGACAGCTCTTTTGAGCCACTTAAGAAAGCTGGATACGCGTCTGTGAAAAGCACATTTAACTATGAACAAGCCCGGGAATTGCTCTCTTGATTCTGGCTTTTGGACAGGTAACTGGGGGCCCACGCGGCCCAGGGCGGGCCAGGCTGGGCCTGCCTGCGGGGCCCAGCGGGGCCGGGGCCACGGCCCGGCTCCGTCTCAGCCCCGCGGGGGCCGGTCACGGCACCGGTTCCATGTGGGCCGGACCCCCCCAGCGCAGCTTGGCAAGATCCTGGCTGCTTCTGCTTCATGCAAACCGGCCCACGGCATGGCCGGGCTGGCCCCCCTGCTTCGGTTCGGCCGCCGAAATGAAAGTTTACACCACGATGAGCTCCATCCGCTGCCCGGCAGAGATTACATGACCACCAGCGAAAGATAAGTTGCAGCTGCAAGGCCCAAGTAAGATTAACCTCTTCAGTGCTGTAAAATCCCCAAAACAGATGAAGCCTGCAGACATCAGTCCTCTCCCAGGTCAGAGGAAAGGAAAAGGCAAAGGCATGTGAAGAAAACACCATAGAGACACCAAAGTCAGTAAGGAAGGAAGAGCTGAAACCCAGAGGAGAAAGAGGAGATGGTTCAAACCTAGAAGCTGAAATTCTTGTGTAAAGCTATGGTCATGGACTATGATACATCATAGACTCCTTGTAATCTCATTGAAAAGCGTGGGGGAGGGCGTGGAGTGTTCAAACTGCAGCCATGAGCAAAGATACCTGGGCTGAAACAAGCAAATGTTGAAGTAGCTGTGATCTAATGAGAAGCCTGAACAGAGAGAGTGATGAAGTGAAGACCCTTACCCCCAAGGAAGAAGAAGACCTCTGTTCCTAAAGATGAAGATGATCCCAGAGATAGATGAAGAGAACGTTTTCTTTTGAACAGCTCATCCTTAAAATGGTACCTCATTAGCTAAGATTGAACCTTCGAAAACAGTTGTAGAGAAAGCTGTAGGTCGGGGAAGGGACTCACATATGCAAGTAGAGAACCATTTCCCAGGCAGCTACCTTGCTGTGATAATGAAACCATGAGAGAACTTGTTCTTGTGGAGAAGCCTCCATAGCACACCAAAAAGAGACTCTTCTCCCTGAATGAACTGATGAAATGCTATTATAGAGGTGGTAAACGGACTAAAAGTCCCAAGTTTTGGGTCTTTACATTGCAGGTGGGAGGAGGAAAAAGTATGGAGGGAGAAGTGTCCTGAAGGTTTATTCTGACTCTTATTACCTTTTTTCTTTTAGTTCTGTTAATAAAGCTATCTGTATATTTCTTTAGAGCTTGCTTTGTATTTCTCCTAATTTTTATCTCACAGAAGGTAAAAGATGCGAACAAAACCACTACACTTAATTGGTGTTTCTGCCCAGTTTCGAACTGAACCTGCTACACCTCCCCTGTTTTATCACAATTAGGCCTGCATCTGCCATCTCCTTTCTCTGATTTGAAAAAGGTGGAAGTTCCTCCTGGGAAGAGCTTCAAGGCATGCACTGAACACATTCTACCTCCCTGAGAGGGACAGAGAAGTTCCTGAAACACCAGAGAAGAGTATTTAAGCTGCGTCTATGGCTGAGCAAGACCTGTTAGATAAATCAGATGTGATATCAAAGGCCCTTTGTATTCCTGGAACATATTCTGACCTTGACATGAGAACCTTGGACCTTGGAAAGATCACCCTTATGATTATATTCTGCTGGATTTTTGCAAGTAAAGTTCCCTCTACTCTCAACTGTGGTCTATCAATTCCCTTCACCTCACTTCTGCTCACTAAACATGGCAAAGAGTGGCAGGAACACATCAGATACCACCACCTTGATTAAGGCTCCTGATGACCAACAGGAACTACACAAATACTTTTGACATTTGAAACATTTCTTTATTTACTGCTAACCTTCAAGAAGCTTCTTTGTTTCTGCCGCAGTGCTTGTGTGTCCCTTCTCTTGCCATCCCTGTCCTTTACAGTAAGCACAGACCCAGCAACTAACCCAACAGAGCCTGGAATTGCTCTTCACAAAAGGAGGCTGCGTTTCACCTTTGCATAGTTTGCTGTAATCAGAAAGCCGATGTACGCCTCCTTTGAAGCTCACAGATGTGCTAGGAAACTCATTCCATTCAATTCTTTGAACATCCATTGTGGCTCAGGGCTGTGGTCAAGCATCCTTAATGAAAAGTTGTTTGTGCAATACATTTCCTGCTGATCACGAAGAACACCTCCTTGGAAAATAAACACGCTAAAATAAAAATCCCAGGAAGCTTTCAAATTTATAGACTTTTCCATGGTAACTGAACTTAGAAAACTACAAACTGCACCTCAAAGCAGCCAGAACACTCAAGTAAATGATGACTGAGAAGTGTCTCTGGTAATACATAACTGTTTGTGTTGGGCAGTTTGTTCATTTTTCCACTTCAGAATAGTTTCCAAGGATGGCAAAAGAAAAAGACATTTCCATTTTTCTTTCTCTCTTCTCTCGTGCCTTTCAACAACTCATATCACAACTCCCTGACTCCAGCACTGAGTTTCTCAGAGCTGTGTCACTTTCTACAGCAGTTTCATACATATGGGCTATTGAACTTTTCTGCTTAGTCAAGGGGAAAAGATACGATACACACTCATCCGAGTGTACTCACTTTGAGTATCATTGAAAGGGAAGCACTATCATATGCGCAGTGACAAGGAGAAATCTTCCTCAGTCCTTTACAAGCCTTGCAATTTGCCTGGGGTGCCAGTGCTAGAACAGCTTTATGTCACGACATCTTCAGGAAAATACAGCATTGTGATGCATAAGGAACATGGATTTTGGCAATCAGGTCATGTTAAAAAGTGGAGTCTCCAGAACCCTCTCACTGGTCAAACCTTGTTCTTTCTTAACTCTCAGGTTTAACAAGAATATATCCTTTTGTCTTCAACTCTCTCTAAGTTACCAGAGGCTTTCTGAAAGCATAAGAGGAAGTTCTTCTAATGAAACAACTTCAAAACTTGAGTCACAAGTTTCAAAATATACGAAAAGTTGGCATTCTGAAGCTGAAAGAGAGGGTTGTGAGTCAGAAAGTTCATAAACTTTTGTTCCAGAGTCTCCACTGTGAAATATTGCCTGGAGACTGGAAAGAATCATCCACTCCTATAAATATCTCCTCTCACTGCCGGTACTAAGGATGTACATAAAAGGATAAATGCTCCTGGGTACTTTAAACAATAGTCCTGCACCAGGAAAAGCTGGTCAAAATGAGCAGTAATAGCTTTAACAACTGGTTTTCCTAGCCCAGGCTTCATAGCTGGTTTGTCAAATGTATAATCATTTTCAAATTCTTCACTTAAATGATGCAACATTTTTCATGAAAAGAAAAGGAGGAAGAAAGGACAGACTTTGAGAATAATATTGCCACTAAAAAGCACGAGTGGGTCAACCTGCTACACTTGGTGAGCTGTCTGTGAGGACCCTGGCTGGATTGCCAGGAATAGAAATCGAGAGCTGGATTGCATGGAATAGAAATTGCTGCTGCACAGGGGCAAGTGGAGACACCACTATCCTTGCATTCAGCTGTGTGCCCATAGCTCTTACTGGACTGAGCATGTTTCACTCCACATCATCTTACCAAGGATTCTGTCTTCAGCACCTGCTTTTCTTGCTGCTTTAGAAAAAAGTTTTATTTCCACAGACTTCTTTCAAACTTTTCTGGATTGGACTTGGTCTTAGTTTACATTGTCTCAGAAGTGCTTATCTTACTACTTGAACAGCTGGGAGAGGGTTTGGAGCTTTTTTTTGTTTAGATTTGCTGTTGGTTTTATTTATAATTTTACACTCCTTAGGCTTTGGCTATTTAAAATTCTGCTGTAAACTCCTTTTGGTCTTCCTTGTTGCCAACAAAAAAGAGAACTTGAATGTCAACCAGAAACAACGCAGACAGCGTATGGCTTGCTTGACTCCTTGCATGGTTCGGTTTGAAGGGAGGAAGGGAACGGTTGGACTGCAATTATCAAACTCTGGAGAGTTTTGTGTTTTGCTTTCCTCAACTCCTGAAATATAGCTTCTGAGAGAAGTAATTTAGCTGAGAGTTTCAGATCTGTAGAGCTCTTTCACTCCAAACACAAATCCCAGTATTTAATAGATTGGGTGGGGGTCGATCTGTAGAGAACTAATTGAAGGAGCTGCAAATACAGACATTCAACCCTGATTAATTAGAAGAGCAAAAAAGAACACTCTAATTCCATTTCCAAATCAAACCAGTTGTACCACAATTATCTCAAGTACCTCAGAGATGGTTGAGTTCACGTTTAGTTCCTCTCTTCCTTTCCTCTGGGAGGAATGGATAGCCTCATGCACAAGGAGAACTGAAATGCCTTGAGCTCTTTATTTGCCAAGTTATTTGTCTCCCCCAGTAATACAGTATTTTTAAAAGGCATAGTTTGTATTTTGGACCAGTTTTCAAAGGTGCTTAGCATACATGTTCAAGAGTGTTCAGCTCATGGAGAATTCCAGTTTCCTGGGAAATCTACTCACTTTTTAAAATAGCTAAAAATGAGGAGTTCTGCAAATCTGATTTTGATAGGCATTGTTTTGAAGATGGGATGCTTCAGAAGTCCACATAACGAATTTCTGCCTTCCTCAGCTTTCCAAATGATCTGGGTAATAGCATGTATGGGACCTCCAAAGCTAGACAACCTAGCTCCTCTGTAACTAGAAAAAGTGTCCTATCCTGGAGATTTATCTTGTTGTTTGAACAATTCCAATATCTACCTATTTCTCCAGCTGGAAGATTTTGGTGCCACGTTACTCGTTTATGTTTAATGTTTCTGACATATGGTAAAACAATGACACAGGATCCCTTCCTGACTACACTGTCTTTCTACATCTCATTTTGGGTTCATTTCCAGCCACCATCAAAATGCAGTTGTCTTTGCAGCATTCAGCAGCTGTTTTAACAAGGCTACACACAGTACACAAAAGCTCTGGAAAAGAAGAAAAGAGCTTTCCCATTTTGTAACTGCAACAGGAATTTCAGGCCAAAGGCAAGAAATGGACCATTGTTTTCTAGGCAGCTCTGCAATCCAGTCTTCAAACAATCACAACTGGTCAGGACTTCTCATTTTGTATCTCAGTTGAGAGACAGCTGTTCCATTTTCTAACTGGGAAGATAGTTCACCTTGATCCTGGCTTCAGCTGCTGCAGCTTTTTGCCATTAAATATAATTCAAAATAGATTATCATCACAGGGAGAAGACAGAAAGTGTTTGAACAAAACAAGCCATTAATTTTCTACACAGAAGAGAACAACTCTCATCCCAGAGATACTGCTGTGCTATTGTCTGAAACACAATTTTCACGTGAAATTGGACAAACCATTTGGGAAGTAATTCAAGTTCCTCTAAAGGGAGGATGTATTGCACACGGATGGTGGCGGAGGGATTCAGCACCCACAACTATGTTAACTGTGTGTAATGAATTGGAAGCATCTCCTTTTAATAGGTCCTAATTACAAGACTTTTTCCCAACATCTCATTTGCAAACTCCCCAGGTGTTCCACCTCTTTAACTCACCATCAACAAGCTCTACTTTGCTCATTCTGCTTCAGTAGCTTCCCTAGCAATTTGCCCCTTTTTTCTTGCAGCTTATACTCACTCATGATCTAAAGTCAGGAAAACATCTGCCAGGAAGACCTCCAAGAAAGAATCTGTCTCTGAACACAACACCACCAAAAAATGAGGACTCCCAAATTGAGAGTGCTATGACTGATGTGTCAGTGACTCTTTACACATCTCATGGCATAGCCAGTGTTTTAGTACAGATGCTTATCAAACTGAAGGCCAAACTGGGGAATGCATCAATCCTTGCCTGAGACACAGAGCTTTCTGCACTCTGTATCTAGCATTAAAGGAAATAAAGAGAACTCTAACCCCAGAGGTGATCCTTGTAGAAAAAGTTTGCCCAGTATTTGACCTCTCAAGTGTCTCTTACTCTGGATCAGAACAGCCTCCTCCCCCACGCAAGGACAGCTGAACATCCCACCTCCACCCAGTGCGGTCACAGGCTGATGGGGCTCCATGCCAGCCTCTTGTAAATAACATGCAGAGATGATGCAAAACTCCTCCCTGCCAGCTGTAGACTGTGAAGTGCCATTCCTTGGCATTCCTTTTCTGAGTTTAGTTTGGGAAACCATCCAGAACTGTCCATCAAGTGCCACAGGAGTGAAGGATATAACCCAAGACTGTTGTGTAAACACAGACTGTGTAAAGTAAAAACAGGTTTTTAGTTTGATTTACCTCCATATCTCCAAACAATGGAAGATTAATCTGAGTTTCATTTTTGTGGATGCATGTGATGAAAACTTTTGTGTTCCCTGCACTGCTGACAGAAATCTGTAGTTTTAAAAATCAGAATATAGTATATACAGAGTGATAGATGAACTTCTACTACAGCATTGCTTGCAATTTGCTCATAAAGAAATTTCCAGGGTTATTTTGCCCTCTGAATATCAATCAAGCCCAGGAGGAGAAAAAGGAAAGAGGATGGATGGGGGAGCAATTGGAGTAACGAGCCTTTCTACTGTAATCTCAGTAACAGATGAGATTGCATCTGCTCCTTTGCTGGATCCTAAGCAGGCATAGGGAAAAGATGGCTCCTATAGAGTCAAGCATAAACACTGGGTTTGTGCACATGAAGACAGCAATAGGGTAGAAGGCAGCATGTGAAAGACAAATTTTAACAGCTAGTTTTGGATCTGTCTTAGATTTCAGAAACACGTTAAATATAAACTTACTGAAATGCTTTCAGCCCAGCCTTGGCTACAGTTCAATATGCTTTCCATTAACTGCTTGGTTTTAAAGATTTTTTCCCAAACCACCTTAATCATTTTGAATTTACAACAAGGTATCTTTAGTGAAGTTAATTCTAAAATAATGAGCAGTCTTTTTGTGGCTTAGGAAAGGGTTTATTTTGGTTTAGGTTAAATCAACATGGAACAGATTCAAACTGTATTGAAAAAAGGTGTTATTAAATCAGAATAGACACCTACACTGGGGTTCATATAGATGTAACTAAAAAGAGCTGTACATGGGTACAGTCTCATGTGCTCCAAGCATCCATGTTGTATTGATCTAACAACAGCAGCATCAAATGATATAGTCTGAAACATGGAGAGGTACAATGAAGCAGTGGGTCTGATTCCCTGGGAGGAAATTTGTCTATGGGATATTTTTAAATTACCCCTATCTCCAAAATTATTATGAACACCAACCTAGGTGAAGCAAAACTGCACTTGAGCACCTCTCATGGACTAGAACCAGGTGACAGAACAGAAACACAGAAGCACAGCACAGGCACACAGGACAGCTGTGGAAGTGGTGGTGTCCCCATCATCACTCAGCTAAACACAGAGTGTTGTGAAAATGCTCTCTTTTCTCCCCCCACCACACCTCCCACGGCTTCATTCTATTGAATTATATTGTATTTTGTCTCCCAGACACCTGGACAAGAATTAGTGCTGCCTCATTGCACCTAGGTGCTTAGCCAAGCCATCTCAGTATTTCCAAGGTCAGTGTCTCCACTCTTGTAAGGTTGTTGATCCTTCGGTTTGTCTTTAGAGAAGCAGGGAGATAAACTTCTGAAGCAGAGAAAAAGGACAAAAAAGCAGAAAAATCAAAACACATCATTTTTTATAATACAAAAGATAGAGGTCAGTTAACCTGGGCTGAAATGCACTGCCATTGTTCACACAAACAAAACAAAACAAAACAAAACAAAACAAAAAACCCACAAAAACAAACAAACAAACAAAAAACACCAAAAAAACCCACCAAAAACCCCAACAAAAAACCCCAAACAAAACCATTTCACCTTATGTTTGGTGGTGGTGGATTTGTTGGGCTTTTTTTCTTCTATCCACAATGCAGACGAGGACACCTGCTAGAGAGACTTTCTCTTCCCAAAGGCAGTGACTTCATAATTTTAGCCTGAGTAAGCTACTGTTGTCTCACCCCATTCAGTTGCACAACCACCTCTATCCTCACAGAAATAATAAGCTGCAACTTACCTGCTGGTAGGTGATGAAACAACTTGGATTTGTGCATTTAGCAGAAACTGATTTTGGTTTTTTGTGTTTCTTTCCCCTACCCCATCCTATGCAGACAAAACTGCACTCTGGTTCAACAACTGATTGCCCTTCATGGTTGGTGTACAAAATCACAAGTTTAGCCCTGCTATTCTTGCTGTCTTCTGCTTTTAGCCTTGTAAAAATCCACAGGAGCCGCATCATCTTTAGCTGGTCACTGAGTGGTGGTGGAAATCATTTTCCATGAGATCATTGAAACATCTGATAGTTGTTAACTGGTTGGATTGCTACTGTGTTTGCTACTGCGGTCAGTTGACCCTAGCGAGCAATCCAGTCACTCACTCACTTCCTTCCCCTCCAGCAGGACACAAGGGAGAGGATCTGAAGTACAGAAGCTGAAAACTTAAGGAACAGTTTGATAAGTGAAACAGAGCTGTGCTCAAGCAAATCAAAACAAGTAAAGCATTCATTACTTCCCATGGAGTGGCAGATGTCCAACTACTTTCTAGAAAGCAGGGCTTCGTCACATGTGATGGATACTTGGGAAGACAAATGTCATAACCATGAATGTTCCCATCGTCCTTCTTTCCCCCAGCTTTAATGCTGATCATGATGCCATATGGTCTGGAATATCTCTTGGATCAGTCAGGGTCAGCTATCCTGGCTGTGTCTCTTCCCAGCTCCTTGTTCCCCCCCAGCCTTCTCCTTGGTGGGGTGGGGTGAGGAGCAAAAAAAGCCTTGGCTCTGTGAGAGCTCTGCTGAGCAGTAATGAAAACATCCCTATGTTACCAACACTGTTTTGGTCACAAATCAAAGCACAGGCTGTCATCCCAGCCAGATCCAGTACAACAACCATGTTCGTATCGGTTTCCTTCCTTTTTTCTTTCTGCCTGTTTCATCTCAATTTTGTATCTCAGCTGTTTTGGACAAGGTCTGTCTTTATGTGATATTTACCTGCAGACAAGGTACACAGTTGAGCTGACAATGGCAGAAAAATGACAAAGAAAGTAGTTAGGAGAGCCATGACTTACTCTCCTTTATTTATTTGTTTTACTGTATTTTGTTTTTAGTGCATGCAGAAGTGTCTGTTAAGATGGGGAACAATGTTGTATTAGGTGATATAGAAATGCTTACTAAGGAAAAGTCTATGCCTCAATGCAATTTTAATCTAAGTACACAAGAGGAAGGTGAACACAGCGAGTCACCCTGCAGAAGCTCTGCAGTCTCAGTTCACTGCCTTACTCAGTGATCCGTGCTGCCTCTGTTTTGAGCCATGAGGTAACCTCTGCCTTTCCCAAAAGGTGCCAGTTTTCACACTTCTTTTCCAAAGGTCTTTGTTGTCTGAAGATAGGATTTGGAAGCTATTTCTATAGAAGTTACCTGAATGGAGAGCTCTGCTTGAGAGGCATTTAAATGTCAGGTGCTTCTTCTAAGTGAAAATAAGATACTATGTTTGAAAGAATCTTTGAGGAGTTCTGTTTATAGTCAGCCTTGCCAGCTAAATGAAGACCTATTTACAAATATTTTCAAAAAGTCCTATAAGCTCTACTAGCAGATAACAAATCTTTTTTTCTTTCTTCCCATTGAGATGTAATTTTTTTTTTCCCTGAAGCAGGAAAAAACCCTTTAAACTTGAGAAAAAATTGGTTGATAATAATGAAATGGGGGAAATAGAGTGTATAGATTTTTGGTGACAGAAGTGTAACACCTTGCTAGGTTGCTCTGTGGTGCCGGTTTTGACTGCAGATTTACCTGAGAAAAAGAAAGAAGACCTGAAGCCAGTAAAATGCTTAAAACCACATTTGGAGCTCTAATCATGTAAACAGTCTTATCTAAGTCTTGGAGTCGTCATCCTGCATTTCTGAAGATAATTAGGGTTTTATTATGCTGAAGGAAATTGAGAATACTTAAACAACGTGATTTAGGGATGCTGCCTGGGACTTGGAAATCAGATGTATTTCTTCCTTCCTGACTCCATGACCACAGGCAACTCACTGCATCTCTTGGTTTTGCACCTCTGAAAATGGAACCAGTGTCCTTCCTTCCTTCTCTGCAGAGAAGCTTTCTGGAGGAAAAATGGTGTGCCAATCTCCATGGCCACTCAGGCCTGAACTTCGGTTATAAAACCACCTGTAATAACTTTCAGTACCCATAATGTAGAATTTAGACCATTAGTACCTGAGCTGAGACCATCAGTTCCTTTTGTGTAAGCTGTCAAAAAGCTGTCAAGGCGACCTACCGCAGAGCAAAACTCTGCCAGTGCCAGTTTCCTGGGTCATCCCACCTGCCTGTCCCCTGCCACCACCCAGGTTCCACTCTCACTGCTATATTTCTGGGTTTTATTTAGCAGCTAGACACGAAATGGGAGTGTTCTTGTGGGTAATTTCAAAATAGAGGAAATAATACCAAGGGGAGGCACAATAACTATCTGCAGATAGAGAAAAGAATGTTGCACCAGAGGACAGGAAGCAATTATTATCATTAGTCAGCAGTGATAGAGAAAGAAGTAATTAAACTTCAGCTGCATCAGGGAAAATTTTGGACAGAATATTAGAGAAAACAGCTGAAAAAAAAAAAAAGACACGGCTCTGCTGCCAAAGAGAGTGGTGGTGTCACTGTGGTATCCAAAGTCACATTTCATGAATGCCTTTCTCTAAAGAGGCTAAAAGTACAATATTCTTAACTTAGCATTCTTGGGGGCTGAGATGGGAAAATATTTCTATTCACGGGAGTAGCTAAACAGGCTTAAATCCCATTCACATAATCTGAAAAGCCAAAGAATTTAAGTAGAGCTGGTGCTATTGAAGGGCACTGGATCACAATGGACTAGATGTGACTCCTCCTCAGGCACCCATATTTTTCCCAGTACAGGAGGACTGGTGAGTATCTGCTACAGTGAGCCTTCACTTCAAATGGATGCTTGTAGAGCCAGACTACCTGTTCCTACCCAGACTGTCACCATACATTTGAGACTTTCTCATGACAAGCAGGAGGTTACAGAGCAGAAGGAGCACAGTCCCTATCCCGGCACAGTGTAAGGACAGAAGGGAGGGAGCAGATGTTCCCTGTGGCTGTGACAGCAGAGAGGGACCTGATCACAAGAGCGATGGGGGACAGCCTTTCCCTTCTACCACTCTGCTTTAGCCTTGAAAGAGGAATTACCCTTGAGGGTTATGCCAAGCAGAAAACAAGTTTATATATTCTGAATTCTCTCTAGAAGGCCCTCTATCCCCGGGAAAAATGCATGAAAGAGAAGGGCAAGTCCTCTTCCCTTCCTCCCTGTCCTCATCCTACCTAAAGCCCAAGCAAGGGTAGGTCACAGCTTTTTTTTCTGTTTTGAACTCCCTTCCCATTTTGTGAATAAGGTGGAACACAGAGAGAAATTACAAGGAACTAGAATTAGTGTTTAGAGTAAAATCAGGAAGAAGGAGAAAGAGCATGTAGGCCTAATGGCACTGTTTCTACTGCCCTACTGCCTCCACATTTCATTCATTTAGTGAATCCACTGGAGAAATGGCTCACTGGCAGGCAGAATCTTGAAGCAGCCATTTAAATTTGCTTGATGGCCCCCAAGGCAAGTCAATTTTCAGTTTGACTGGCTTTAATCCCAGCGGAGAGCCCCGCCATGCCATTATGTGGTACTGCAGGAGTAAGAGTAGGGAGGCAATCACATTACGGTACCATTCCATTTAGCCATAATCTGTAAGGATCTCATGAAAGCATCAACCATTATTATGACTCCTGATGTCCTTCAGGCAAAGTCTTTGTGGGGAAAAGGAAGTGAAAAAAAAAATGTCCACCTGTCAAAAAGAGACAGGCACTTTCATTCAAGGGAAAAGGAGGCGAAATGTAAAAGTGACACAATATTATTTAAACATCCTATTACTAAAATTACAGTTCATCTATATAAAACTGAGCTATAGGACCTTAGTCTGTCAGCTAGATCAATGTATCTGCCGTGGTCAGAGAGATGCAACGAGCTGAGGAAGCATTTGGGAGACAGAATTTGCTGTAAAGGCTTCCAGCTTCAGTCCATCATGCCTGGTGCCCTTCCCACGGCACTAAATAGCTGCAGGAAGCAATGCTGCGGAGGGACAGGATGGCTTTTCCTCAGCCCATTGCTGCTACATTCACATCCAGAGGCTTGAGGCAAATTTAGCATAACCACAGCTGGTTTGGGGCCAGCAGCTTTATTCAGAATTGTATTTAAAATCCATCTCTGGCGCCTGACTCTCTGACCTCTCATGGCAGATGCAGGCTGATTGCACTCTGTGTGTGGAAATAGCTGGCATCAGTGGCTGCAAATCTGCACAGCTACTCATTAAAGTGGCTGGCTCCAAGGCAGAGTGTAGATGGACCAGTCAGGGTATTTGGAGAATTGCTCCTATTTCCACACCTGCTTTGGACATTTGGTAAATCAAGCCAGATTTTTGGCCTCTGTTTCTCTGTTTGTAAATGAAAATTCCTGCCCGTATGTGTAAATGGACTAGCAAATACAAACAGACACAAATGAGACCATGGATACATGTCATCTTACCAAGAGGCAAGGGAAAGCAGGCCATTTCTGTGGGCTTTTTCTCCCCTTTTTCATCAGCAATATTTTGTGAACTGGCTCAAGGAATAACAAAGAGGCAAGTAGAACTAAGGAACCTCAATTTGGGATGGTGGTATACAGAGGGAAACCACCAGGGTCCGAAGAAAGGGCACATGGAGTGCATCCATGAAGATGACTGTTTTCCAGAGGTGCAGGACAGGGCCAGGGAGAAGCATGGATGACACAGTTGCAGGACTGAAAGTGTTATACATTGGCATTCAGCCTGTAGGAGACAATGCCAAGAATGGCTGTATTTCTTTGGAGGGCATCCATCCAGGAGATGATGTGTGGTACCAGGGAAGCTGCTGACAGCAGTCCAGGCATCTGAATTTTGCTGGGACTCCTGAATCTCAGGGTAGGATGCACATGGAGCACCACAGCACGAAATCTAGGCATACCGGGGGGTAATGCTGGGGATGCTGAGGCACAGCTGTGATGGCTGTTAGTGGCCTGAGGTCCAGGGGACCTCAGTCAGAGCACTGAGTTCACGTGGAGGACAGGGTACCACTCCCTCAGAACCATACCCAGCAACCTGGTTGCTTCAACAGATCTTTCTGGCAAGAATAAGATGATCAAGGGAAGAAAGGTTTGGATAACTGGGAGAATTTGGAAGAGCTGGAGTGCAGATCAGTCTCAGAAGGAAAAGGTGCTCAACTTCCAAAACAGACTGGGAAAAGTCAAAAAAGGCTCTCCTTCTAAACTGCAGATTTGGTTTCTGCAGTGGACTCAGGAGTGAGGCAGATAAACCAAAGATAGAGCAGGAGGTGATGTTCCCTTGCAGGAAGTCAGAAATAAGAATTCATAAACAAGGGTGGATTGGGGTGAGACAAAAAACATGAGGGAGGAGGTGCTTGAAACAATTTCTTTGGTCTGCCTACCCACTGAAGGGATACAGGGGAGGCCTAAGGGCCCCCTCCTACAGACACTTGTATGGATTTTGTTTGCATGCTATGAATGGGTCATGATGTGCCTGACCTGCCCAGGGAACTGAGAAATTGGACATCACATTTTCTGTGAAAAGTTCAGATATGTATTCCCAGGGAAAAAGCAAAATAAGAACCTGCATGGATGCGATACCGTTCTGGCAGCTCATTGAGAAGGCGACGTCTCAGACCGTGCAGGGCTCTTCTGTTTATAAGAAAAATATACATATATATATAACCAGAGATTTATGGCGAGACGGGGCACGGAAAGTTTCACCCCTCCTGCTGTATTTTAATGTGGCACTCGATGACTTGTAATGGAAAAGATCTATTGTTTCTCCAGTAGCAATAAAATAAGGTTAAAACAAACTCAAACATAAATTTTGCAAACAACCCCGTATAAACACAGCTGTTCAATGAACTCATAGGACTGGCTGCTAGCTGAGGACTGCCCCCTAATGTTATCATCTCATGGAAATGTCCTTTACAATGCCTTTTATTAATAAAACACCATTACTATGTAGGACAATGGAGAAAAAAACCCATTGTTTTGAGATTAGGCTAAATTTAACCTAAATGTAACACTGACATTAACAGACGTGTTTTTGGCTTGGCTGCCTACAAAGTCAGTTATTTTCCTCATCATCAAATAGCTGATGTTTACCAAGACTTTTAGAAAC